>BDJD01001818.1:83697-126716 GCA_002564525.1 Rosa multiflora | reverse complement strand
TTCTTGTGACTCAAGTGACCAAATCTTCGATGCCAAAGATCTGAGGTATCTTCAGAAGCTATGTTGAGGCATGTAGGTAGCTGAGGTGTCAAGTTTGCTAATAACACGAACATCCTGTTTGCAGACATTTGTGTCTGCATAATGAGCCCTCTTCTAGGATGATAGATCCTACATGCTCCATTTTGTATTAAAATTGCTAACCCTTTCTCTTGTAGCTGACCAATACTTAAGAGATTGTTTTTCAATTCAGGAATGTAGAAAACATCAGTTACTACCTGAGTTACTCCTTCAACCTCGAGCTTGATTCTACCTTTGCCCATCACCGGCATTCTTGAGTCATTTCCTAGCTTCACTGAATGTCTGAATTGCTCATCCAAATCTTCAAACCACTGCTTGTTCCCGGTCATGTGGTTAGAACAACCTGAATCGAGAAACCACACGACTTCTCTTTTTGAATTGTTGAGTTCAACATAGGACATCAGAAGAAGCTCCTCATCCTCATCTAACTCAGCATAGTTTGCAGCCTTCTCCCAACTAGGGCATTCGTATTGAAAATGCCCTAGCTTGTGGCATTTATAACACTCAATCATTGCTTTGTTGAACCCTAATCTTCCTCTACCTCGGCCTCTTGCCCTGAATGCTCCTCGTCCCCTTCCTCTACTTCCAAACTTGTCCTCAAACGAGACTTTGAGTACTTGTTCCTCACCTCCATGGCCCTTCATTCTTTGTTCGTGTACCAGCAAGCTACTTTGTAGTTCATCGATTGTCAAAGTGTCCAAATCATTAGATTCTTCCACTGAGCAAACAACATAGTCGAAGCGAGCAGTCATAGACCGTAAGATCTTCTCAATTATAACCACTTGCTCCATCCTCTCTACGTGAATCTTCATTTTGTTGCCAATTGTTAGAGTACGAGCAAAATACTCGTCAACTCCTTCTCCTTCCTTCATCTGTAACACCTCGAACTCTCTTCTGAGGGCTTGTAGTTGAGCTCTCTTCACTCTGGTTGACCCTTGGTACTTCAGTTTCATTGAGTCCCAGATCTGTTTTGCTGTATCCTTAACAAGGATGGTCTCCATTATTGCTCGATCTATAGACTTGAACAAGTAGTTCTTGACCTTGAGGTCTTTCAGCTTCTGATCCTCGATCTGCTTACGTTGAACATCTGTTGGTTCTGACCCACTAGGAGGCATAACAATTCCTATCTCTACTAAACTCCAATATTCCTTTGAACGAAGGAAGTTTTCCATCAACATCGACCAATGGTCATAATAACCATCAAACTTTGGAATCGCTGGCTGAACAAAGTTCCCTTCTGTAGCCATCTCTCCTTCTGTTTTCTTCAACCTCTCTATCTCTATCTCTTCTTTCTCTCACAATCAGGGCCCGTGTGGGGCTCTGATACCAGTTCCAAGCAAAAACAAACTCTGTAATTTGATGGATGATCACACACTTTATTGAATGAAAGTACGTTGGCTTATAAAGCCATTACAAGCAACAGAAACAAAAAAACAACCCACGTCTTTTACAACCCTAAGATCGTGGTTAATTAGTTGAAGACAAAGTCAAAACCTAGCTGAATAAATACGTGCTCCTCACAAATAGGAGTTATTAACAACTTGAATTAAAACAACCCTAACAAACCATCCATTTTGAAACTCCAACGTCTCCAACAGAGGATACATAGCCCTGGTTTTCCAGTAAGAACACAATAACCCTCCCACAGCTCGGCCTAGAACTGAGTTTCAGTTTGCAAGAAGCTAGAACCCATATTCTAATCTCAACTGCTTTGTCTGTTTATGTCTTTAAACTTCGACAGGCTTAGATTAAAATTGCAACAACGAATAATAATTAGTTCCGACCAATACCAACTCCCTCTAGACTCTAGAGTAAATCAGAAAAGAAAAACCCAGAAAGTGAGAAAACTCCCCAAAATCTCCCCCCACAAAATCATCGCCCCATACCACCATCTCAATTCTCAACCATCCAGATCGAATCTGAGAAAGGAACAAATCGAATTTTTGAATGAGAGAGAGAGAATGACTTACAAGGAGAACTCAACGTCCACCGTCAAGGAGATTGAGTGACGCCGCCCATCGTGCCGCTGCCATCGACTGTCGGGGAGATTGAGTGTCTGAGAGAGAGAGATGTTTTCAGTTTCTAGGCTTTCCTCGAACCAAAACCATTTGAAGAGAGTTTGGATTGATCTTGGGGGCCAGATTTGGTTTCGACGAGGAAGAGATGGCAGACGAGAGACTGAGGGGGGGGGGGGGGGGACGGGGTGAGTGTGAGAATTGAGAAGTTTTTAACTTTTGGCCCAAATTTGTGTGGGAAAGAGGGAGCGGGAGGGGGAGGGAGTCTTGAGGAGTTTTGACTTCTGGCCAAAATTTGAGTTTGGCCAAAACAAAAAAGGCTAATGTTGCCCTGTTTTTTTTTTCTTTTTCTCGTCCTCTTAAGGTATTTAGGACACTTCAATAAAAACGTGTCCTTGTAAGGAGTCCTCATAGCTAATATTTCTAGTAGTGAACATGAATAACCCAATTACCAACAGGATCTACTTCGTTTATCAACCTAATGGAATCCTCCAATTTTCAGG
The DNA here is from genome assembly GCA_002564525.1 of Rosa multiflora. NCBI lineage: Eukaryota > Viridiplantae > Streptophyta > Magnoliopsida > Rosales > Rosaceae > Rosa > Rosa multiflora. The sequence continues at coordinate 124,120 of BDJD01001818.1, read as the reverse complement.
GTTTTTAATCCTTCTTGTACGTGGTCTAGTTGGTTTGGGACACGGTGTTGGTGGGGCGGTGGCTGTTTGTTTTGTTGGGTGCAGGGTTTAATCGTGACTCTCAGAAGTGGTCTTATGTTATAGCCCGAGTTGAAGGGCGATTAAGTTGGTTAGGGGTTGGGCCTGCTTGACTCATGGATGTCATCGCAGATGACGGACCCGTAACTGAGGCTGTTGTTTGGGAGAAGTGTGGGGATTTTATGTCCACCACCGATAGCTCCCGTTTGATGTAATCGTATTTTGTGGAACATAATGCTTCTTTCATTCTCAAAAAAAAAAAATCCTTCTTGTAATTAGACCATAAACCTGGAAAAGGTTGAGCTTTAGTGAGAATTGTGAAATATGAGAATGACCAAGACAGCTAATGGATTTCTTGGGTGATATGATCAAAATTACCTTCATAGGTAAATGTAGAGTCACACTATCCAGAGTCACAGACTATACATTAGCTTCATTCTGAGAAAGATGAAGTGAATAAGTTACTTTTTGAAATTGCTTCATCATGAATCTCCTTGTCTAGATTCGTCTTCAGGGAATTTCTACCCTCACTTGGATTCCACTCCTCACTCGGATTTCCTTCGAAGGGAATACACTTTACCCAAATTTGCTTTGGGGAGATTTTTCCTCACCTATATTCGTTTTGAAGAGATCTCTCCTTACACATATTTGCATTTAGAGAATTAATTCTCACACGGCATCACCTTAAAGGTATTTCGCCTCACCTGGATTCTCCTTGAGGGGATTTCTCCTCACACGGATTTCCCTTGAGGAGATCTCTCTTCACACATATTTATATCTAGAGAATTACTGAGTTTTTTATTTATATTTTTAATCAGATTTTACATATATTTTTTCACTTACCAAACGTAATGAAAACATTTTTAATGACGTTTTCAGAACGCCACGGCCTATTCTCATTCATGACACTTACCAAACGTCATGAAAACATTTTTAATGACGTTTTCAGAACGCCATGGCCTATTCTCATTCATGACACTTACCAAACGTCATGAAAACATTTTTAATGACGTTTTCAGAACGCCATGGCCTATTCTCATTCATGACACTTACCAAACGTCATGAAAACATTTTTAATGACGTTTTCAGAACGCCATGGCCTATTCTCATTAATGACACTTAACAAACGTCATGAAAGTATTTTTAATGACGTTTTCAGAATGCCATGGCCTATTCTCATTCATGACACTTAACAAACGTCATGAAAACATTTTTAATGACGTCATAAGAGTGATGACAGTTTAAAAACGTCATTAAATAGTAAGACTTACAATGACATTTCAAAAACGTCATAAACTTGAGACGAAATTTTGATCCATGACGTTTCCATCAGAAAACGTCATAGAAAGGGTATTTAATGACGTTTTTGAGCAAATGTCATCTAAACATTGTCATTAAATGTAATATTTGTAGTAGTGATTATACCATTCGCGTTCTCAAGAGGCTCATCGCTGAAATTCCTCAATGCAGTTGTCAAAGGACTGTGGTGTGCTAGATCAGTCTGCGATTAACAAAGCAGTAGATCAGAATTTTGATGTATAGACTGAACCAGACAACCAAGACAGAAGGGGACAATTGAAGATCAATAGCGAATCTAATTTGGTGAGGCCTTGCATAGCTTGGACGGAAGGTAACTTGTGAATCTACAGGGTTACCATGTATGACCATCGCTGCAAGGCTATGTCCACTTCACCTCAGTCCTATGAATTAAGTCAACATGCTCTCATACAATCCCTAGATCACTGCAAACATTATAGAAGAATCACAAGTCAAACAGTCAAGCACACATCCAATTCGACCTAGAACCAAGATCATCACAAACCATCTAAGCTAATCAACACCGATAAAAACTTCAAAACTAGCGAGAGATCTATTTCCAAGGCAAATAGAACACAGAAATCCAGATCAACCATCACAACAACAGTAAAAAGTGCTTGAATTGAAGTAAAATTCAACAACAACAAAAATCCGGTAGCTAAAAATTGCGGAAGAAACAAAGCAGCTGGAAAGACGGAAATCAGAGAAAAGGAGGGATTGGGTACCCGTTGACGGATTTGGTGACGGCGCTGAAAGTGGAAGCTATAGAAGCGAAGAAGCCTCCGCCTTGCTTGGGATCCTTGGGCGCCATCTCCGATTACAAACCCTTAGTTTGGTCTGAGTCAATGGCGACTGTCCAGGAGAGATTGAGAGAGAGATGACGACGATTCACTAAGTGATTGACTTCGGATTCAAGGAGACACCAAGCAGAGTCACTGAATGCCGCCGTTTCGCCGTCGTTGAATATCAAGGAGGCTGAGAGAGAGAGAGGTTTGGGTTTTCAGTAACTAGAACCCCGAATGGTGTTCGTTATTTTGATGAGGATAAAAGGCACCCCATCCCCAAATAGAAAAGAGCCGAATCGAAATCAGCTGAGAGAGAACCGAGATCTGAGAGAGCCAAGTGAAAAGGAGAGAGCGAGGCAGGTGTTTGAGTTTTCGCGGGTTTTAGGTCAAGATGAGAGAGCTGATTGATCGAGTGAAGAATGACAGAAAATGACCTAATTGTGAGGGACCTAGATATGTCAAATAGCACAAGTCAAAATAACTTGGGAAATTTTAAAACAACCCCCACATTCAGACAACATTTAAATGTTGTCTGAATGTCACAACAATTTCCAGTCAATTAGGGTGTGGCTATTTGAGAGGGAAAATACTCAAATCAACTTTTGGATATCCCTCCAAATTTGAGATAGGAAATCACCACCTTCTACAACTACATAAATGTGTTGTCTGAATGCTCACTATTTATCCAAATTTGAGATAGGAAATCACCACCTTTTACAACTACACAAATGTGTTGTCTGAATGCTCGCCATTTTTCCAAATTTGAGATAGGAAATCACCACCTTCTACAACTACACAAATGTGTTGTCTGAATGTTCACCATTTTTCCAAAATAAACCAGTATGGTTTTAGTGTATATTCAGACAACAGAAAAAAAAATTATGTCGTCTGAAAAACTCAGACGACATAAAACAAAACTTATGTCGTCTGATGCGTGTTATCTGAAGGCCTTTTTGGTATAGTGTGTTGTCTTATTGCTCCTACATGATCTTGAATATCCTAACTGTTTTTTGATTTATTGATAATCATTGTATTAAATTGCTTGTGTAAAATTTTAATGACAAGAAAATATAGAAAATATCTCCCGATTAAGTCTTGTTAAATTTTACTGTAAGCATAGTTGGTGTTTCACAAAGCTTTGTTCTTGATTGAGACAAAAAGAGCCAACCTGATCTTAGGTCTCTGGGGTGTCTTAGTGGTACATGTTGCAGACAGCAAACCGCTACTGGGATTCTTCATTGATCATAAAGGTTAAAAGATCTAAAATTGTGTTTTGCATGAAAGGATCATGACTGTATCTCCAACAGGAGGATTGACTTTACATGTTCTCAAATACAAAACAGCACACCACAAAATAAAGGAAAGCATATAATGAGAACTGATCTTTTCTTCTTGCCAACAGGTGTTGACTGTGTCAGGGATAACATGCTTTCTTTTATTTTGGTTGTGTGAATCAGAAACTTCAGAATGTCATGTCTTCATGCCAACAGGTGTTGCTTGACATTGTTAAACTTATGGGGCTTATGGTAGTACATCATTATTTATATAATCAATGTTATTTTGCTAGTACTGATTGAGAGTCTTTGCTATATTCCCATTACTTGTAGGACATAGCAAATAATATCACTTTTAACTTCAAGTGCTAGTTAATCTATTCCTAAAACTAAGGAAATTAGTTTTGAGAATGTAATGATTGTATGCTTAAGTTTTTCTTTGATCTAACAAATTACAATAGCAATTGTAACATGAGTTGAGAGTAGAAGTTATTTGTTTGAAATATTGACATACATGTAGCTTACAGATATTTTTGATAAAAGATTGCAAACAGGTTTTTCTAAATTCTCAAATTGCTTGACTTAAAGCAAATTGTGGTCTTCTAAAGAGGCAAATTGTGACGGGATAAAAGTTATATTTTGATATCACTTTTGAGAGGAAAATACCTTATTACATATAATCTTTCTTCTAAATATCCTGCGAATATTTCCATGAAAAAAAAAAGGTTTTGTTTGCAGCCTTTCGGTTATTTCACGGATATCATGTAGAATATGCATTCGCATGGTTAAATTGTTTCTTGACAAAGTCAGCTATAAAAATTATCCCTTTTGGGTATCTTACTACAATAATTTTAATTAAGATATTTATTAAAAAAAAGAAGAAGAAGGGAGACAGTATTTTCTTATTTACGTCTATGTTTTTATTTATTTATTTATTTTCACTACTACAAAAAGGTCATCAGACGATGGGCATTTTCTGTTGTGTGATGACCAAGCTGACCGTGGTCTAAGTGAGTGTTGTGTGATTGAAACATCAGACCACAGTGATTTCACCGTTGTGTGACAACACTTTGCTCAACAACATACCTATTTCCGTTGTGTGAATTCTGCGCAAGCATATGCCTGGCATGACATGTGCAGGGATGTGTCGGTACATTTAGACAACAAAAGAAGGAATTGGCCGTTGTCTGAGATTCATAACACACAACAGATATAACTGATTCTTTGTTGTCTGAGGAGGACTATTTAGCAATTAGCTTTATATTATAAGTTTTGATTGTCTTACTTAAAGCTATTCTCTCAGATTAAGTATTTTTTTTATTGGAACTCAATTTAAGGTTTTCTCCCAATATGCTATTCAGATATTCGGTTGTTATTTGCAAATTAAGTTGTACTGAATAAATGCTTGCTTTGGAATTTCATTAAATTATGGCGGATTTTGTGGGAGTATAATGATTTTCTTGTATTTTGACTTTGGACTTCTCTATTGTTATGGTCTTCAATGATTAATATGGTATATTGCTACGGCAAAATTATTTTAATGAAGGCTTTTGTGCTTTGATTATAAAATAGCTATTTGATTTTGTGTTGCTCTCTGATTATTGAGGCAACAATTCAGCATCTTTTAGATTGATAAACACTATCATTAAATTTCTTTGGAAATTTGTGTTTGAGGTTTTGGTGATCGAAACCATTAGGTAGGACCATATACATGTTGCATTAAGATTCAGACTCATACATAAGCACATGTATTATTCAGTCATATCTTTGTTGGTGACTCATGTGGATTGCAGTTGTGGCATTAGTAGTTTTGGAGTGCTTGTGTTTTGTTAAACATAATTTTTTACTTAGCTCCATACCTTGGTTGCAATTTGACCGAGTCTTGAATTAGATTCATAGAACTCATGTTTCTCAGGTGCACACTTCAGATTGATTGCTATATCTGATTTTCAATAACATTCTTGTTGAGTGAACTTACGATAGTCCAAGTGGGAGATTGTAAGAATATTTGGACTATATCCTAAGTTCACGTTCAGCACAACAACTTGTTATTATTTGCAGAATAAGTAATTAGAGAATCATTGAAAATCTAACTCCTAAAGACTTTATTTATGTGGATTCTGAATAAATAAAGTGTAGGAAATCTAATATATGACTTGGCTATTAAGTTAGTAAGTCAAAATGGATACGTATTAATAGAGATTTAGTTGGAATATGATTCTGTTTCTTTTATGGGAGGATACAGAATATCCAAGGCTCTATATAAGGCTTAGGTCCCTGTGCTCTCTAATCATCGGTAATATAGTTTTCTTGCCCCATAAGAGAATACCACATGAGAGAAGCGCAGAAAACTTAAGCTTGGATTGAGTGACCATTCAGGTTATGGTTCATGATCCATTTATCAAATTACAATTCTTCATTTTGTGTTTATATAATTGTATCTATATCGTTTTGTGAAGTAATCTAATATTTTTGTTTAAACTTACAGTATAGGCTAGGGTAGTTCCGCCCCTGCTTTATGCATCTATTTATGTGTCTTGTTTTGATTGTTTTCTTTACTTGAAAGTTGATATTTCGGAATATCCCCAGAATTTGTATTTTACTTCAGTTCAACAAATTCTAACACTGAAATCTTTGCTTAATTTTAAGGCTTGCAGCTGCCGTGCTAATATCTTGATCATGTCTGGGAGAAAGGTTGATAACGACAAGAAAATCACCATGTTCTTTTTTGCGGGCCACATTTCCCTGCTTCTCAGGATTACACGAGAGAATATTTGAACGATTACCCTTTTGTCCAGGTACCTTGAATTGATGATATTTCTCTCTATCTGCGATTGGCTCATCATTGCGTTTTTTTTTTTTTTTACTGTATCTGTCATCAACAAATCATTCAATCTCCGAAGCATTTAGGTAGGATTGCTGAGTCAAAAATGTTTAGGATAGTCAAACATGCGAGGACCCATGAAGATTAAGAAGGGTATCTATTCTCTCATTTCCTTTCTTCCGCTCTCTGATTCCTCCATTTCTCTCTCCCTCTGTTATTTGTCCCTTCTAGTTATGCAGACAAGAGTAGACACTCAAGTAGGCAGAGACAATCCAAATATAAACTTGCGTAAACATAGTTAGCTTGCATAAATATAGTTGCTTAGGAACAGATCGGTTGACCAGGTAGACCTGGTACAACTACCCAGTCCATTGCAAGATGGTATGATCATTGATATGGCCCAGGCAACTGAAAGTTTCTCTCAGTAGGCTCTAGTTCATCAACGCTTTTTGTAGTAGAATTACCTTGGCTTGACCATGAACTTATCATTTCGAAGTGGAATGGAAAAGAATGAATATAATCTCCTTTCCCTATTTGACTCTGGAGTGCCCATCATGTTTTCACTGAAGACGCAGGAGTTGCAGTAGCGAACCCATGAGGTTTTTTAATTCATTTCTTGTTGTGAAATAGCTTTAATGTTCGAGTCATTAACCTTTTTATTCACACAAATTGCGGAACCCACTGACCTGCACAACAAATGTTGAGGTAGGCCGTAATCTGAAGGCCTAAGAAAATGGAGTATTTTATTTGTTAAGGTCAGGTATAGGTTGGGTTCTTAGGGCATCTCCAACAGAATACCTATTTTAAAAAAAATTTGAAATTTAACAAATTTTGGGATAAGTTTTATCTCCAGCAGAATACCAACCATCAAGATTATCATTAAAAAAAGGGAAAATGATCATTTACCCAATTTTAGTTTAAAAATTATCCACTTGCTCCACTAACAGTTTTTTAACCCTATTTACCCAAAACACTCTAAGAGATTATTTCCCTAATACCAAATTAATTCTTTTTTTATTCTTTTTATTTATTTTTGAGACTTTTTTGCCCTCTCATTCTTTCTCACTTAGAAAGAGAAGTCATCCTCCACCTTGCTGTGCTCCGGTGACCATTGGCCAGGCGCCGACTCTGGCGACCGGTGACCGATGACCGGTCATCGGAATCTGGAATCCGGCTACCGGACTGGTGACCGGATTCCGGCGTCTGAATTTATTGCGCCCTAATAATACCCAGTAACCATATTATTGCCCCCCAGTAATCATATTATTGCCCCTCAATACTCACATTATTGCCTCCCAATAATCATATTATTGCCTCCCAATAATCATATTTTTTGCGTCCAGTACACTACAGGCACAATTGATCAATTTATATGCATATTATTGCCCCCTAATACTCATATTATTGCCTCCCAATAATCATATTATTGCCTCCCAAAATCATATTATTGCCGTCCAGTTAATTGTATAAACTCCCAAAACCAAAATGAATACACTACAGGCACAATTGATCAATTTATATGCATATTATTGCCCCCCAATACTCATATTATTGCCTCCCAATAATCATATTATTGCCCCGCAATAGACATGTATAACTACTCAATAAAACTTTTTTTTTTCATTCTTCTTTCTTCTTTCCTTATAAGCCTTCTGCCAAGTTTACCCAAAAAAAAAAAAGAACTTGAGAGAATTTCACAGAAGAAGAAGAAGAAGAAGAGAGAGAGAGAAGAGAGAGAAAATTTCTACAGAGAGAAAGTTTGCAATGGCGAACGAGAAGCTGCTGAGGAAAATTGCAGAGGCATTCAAGGAGCTGGAGGCAGCCGTGAAATCGGAGACCGGCGAAGTGGAGGTTGCGCCGATCTCGCAGGCGTGTTCTCTCGTCTCGCTGCTGTTTCAAGACGGGCACGGAGCCAGAGGCGACGATGGGCATGGCACAGACGGCGGCGACCTGTGGCTGGAGGAATCGAACGTAGCGGTGCGCTGCCACGAGCATGGTGATGGTGTCCATCTTCTTCTCCCTCGGCGGTAGCTTCTGCAGTCGTCCGGTGCCGTCTGACCCGCGAGAGAGAGAGAGAGAGAGAGAGAGAGAGAGATCGGGTCTGTGGTCAACATATCGCCGGCCGGAGGTGGGAGGGAGGGAGGGAGAGATCGATGAGGGGGGAGGAGAGAGAAAATAGATCGAAGAGAGAGAGTCTGAGGGAGAGGGAATCTGAGAGAGAGATGTGATTTATTAATTAAAATAGGGGCAAAACTGTCAATGAATGTTAGATTGGGTAAATGGGGTTAAAAAACTCTTAGTGGAGTAAGTGGACAATTTTTAGCCTAAAATCGATTAAGTGGTCACGGCCCAAAAAAAAAATGGGTACTTGACTCAAAACACAAATATGAGTCAAAATTATCTCACTTACCCCATCAATAGATTTTTATTCCCACTTACCAAATTTTAAGTAAAATGACAACTTTACCCTCGACCTAATTAATGAATCACATCCATGTCCTCTCTCTCTCTCTCTCTCTCTCTCTCTCTCTCTCACATACGTACAGATCGTGGGCTGGAGAAATTTTCACGGCGACATGGCCAGCTACCTCCAGCTGCGTTGAGTAGGGGCTGAGGCTTTCCAAACACTGTCGTTTCAGCCTCAGGCTCCGGCGACCTGTCACTGCGAGATATGTGGTCGTGGTACGCCGTCATTGTCGAGCTGGCCAAGTTCTACTAGGAAAACTCAGCGGGTCGAACCGATCTGGGCAATCAGAGTGGTGGAGTTCGGCCGATATTTTAAAGAGTGCCCGCCGTCGGTGGCGGAGGAAGACGATGATCTGGTGCCCAGAGCTTTTTCTGGGTGCCCAAATCAATTTATTTATTTTGGGTAAACTGGGAGAAGGCTCAGAAGAAAAGAAAAAAGAAAAACAAAGTTTTATTGGAGGGCAATAAAGGTCTATTGGGGGGCAATAAATGTTTTGAATCTGATGTAATCTCCTTGTTTTTTTTCCTTAATCAAAGTTTTATATATCTTATTTTTTGGAGATTAGTTCTCATTCTGGCGACCGAAATGTCTATTGGGGGGCAATAAACCTCTCCAGCCCCCTATGAGATCTCCGGAAAAGTTTTGGGGACCTTCGGCGAGATTTCATAAACTTTTATTACCCCCCAATAAAGGTTTATTGGGGGACAATATAGGTTTATTTTGGGGGAATAAAGGTTTATTGGGAGGGCAATAAACCTCTTCGGTGACCTATGAGGTCTTCAACGATTTCCGGCTAGGTTTTCAGAGAAGTCCCGTGGGCGGCGACTGGTGACCGAATTTCGACGGCCGGCGATGTTTCCTATAGCTTCTCTCCTCTCTCTCTCTCTCTCTCTCTCTCTCTCTCTCTCTCTCTCTCTCTCTCTCTCTCTCTCTCTCTATGTAACAAAGGGGTGAAGGTAAAATAGTCTAAAAAAAAAAAAACTTAATTGGGTAGTAGGAAAGACCTTATTAGAGTCTTTATGGATAAGGGAGAATTAAAAAAACTTAATGAGGTAAGTGAGACAAATGACCCAAAAACAATTTCTTCTGAGCTAGTATGGCATAAGTACTAAACCAAAGATAACAGTTGGATCTTGTGTCGACTGTAAATTTTAGGTTCAAAAATGGTGCAAGTTCAACTTAAACTTTGAAAATTGCTTCTTTAAGATTAATTATATCTAAATACTGTAGCCCTTAGGGCCATATATGAAGACTCTTAATACCTGATGCATACTCTCGATCAGTTCTCATATTGGTTCTATAACCAACTCTCAAATGACATTCAAATATTGCTAAACTCTTGCCAGATCTAGAGTGAGAAAGTCTCCTTTTCTCTAAGAAACCAACCAAACTAAGTTTTCTCCTTATCCCCCTTCTCTTACCAGATCTAGATCTTTTTTATCTCGATAATTGGCTTTAGAGTTGGGGGAGTCTCCAATTTTCCCTGTTTTTCCCCTACCCTTCGAGGTAGCTCTCTGTCCAGCTGTGGCAGTTTTGCTTATCGTCAGATTTCTGTTTTCCTTTGTTTCCCAATCCAAATCTTATTCATCCTTAGAGCCCAGATTACCCATACCATCTATCCCCTTTTCCTTCTTCATTCTCTTCTATTCTCATCCTTCTCATGTCCCCCCAGTCTTCTTCCTCTCGTTCTGCTTTTCAAATCCCAGATTCTTCACGTTTCAGGTGCACATGCTTCATACCCATCAGTGTTTAAATGAATGTTCGCCGATTCGATTCTCTGAATACGGCGTTGTATCAGATGTCTTACATAGGCACGTCGGCGATTTAGCTGCTACTGATCTCGATTCCTCTTTATTTTTTCTATTTCTTTTGGTTACCTTCATGCCTGGCAATTCCTGACCTAGTGATCTACTGATGGGTTTTGTTGATGTTTTGTGTGGTTTTGGGATTTGGATTGTAGAGTTCTTCTGTTGAGATCTGGTTTGGTATTCATGTGCGGGAAAGATTTGGCTGGCTTCTCAATCCTTGGCTGCAATTTCCCGTGATGTTTCTGAGTCACGCGGAGGGTCGATTGTTGGCAACGACGACAAGATCGTTCTCCCCGTCTGTTGGGTTTGCTAGTGGGCTGGTTGTCATTGGGCTTGTTTGTTGTTGGGCTTTGTTATCTACTTCCTTGCTTATGTACTTTGGCCCATGTTTGGGTCTTTGTTTGTAAGTTTGTGTTTGTGATTCAATAAAACTCTGTTAACCGCCAAAAGAAAAAAGAAAAGAAAAAAAAAATATATATATATATATATATATATGTATATATAGATCTTATTCAGAGCGGAGCTCCGGTTTGAAATTAACTTGTGAAGTTCGAGTTTTGGGTCACTTTTCGGTCACATATCCACATCTCGACCGTTCAGTTTTTAGGTACCAGTGTATAGATCATCTATGCAAATTTTTAGTCAAAATGATGATCGTTAAGGCATTGATAACTGCCTTAAAGCTAGTACGGTTCAGGTTGACAGATTCAGTTCGTCCATTGGTTTAAGCGAGTTAGATGCCTTAACGATCATCAATTTGGCTGAAAATTTGCAGGGATGATCTATACAGTAGAACCTAAAAACTGAATGGTCAAGATGTGGAAATGCGACCGAAAAATGACCGAAAACTCGAACTTCACACATTAATTTCAAAGCGGAGCTCCGCTCTGGATAGGATCTGTATATATATATATATATATGTTTTGCTGAACTCCTAAATTAATGACATTAAAATAAGATAGATGGGTTCTTTTGATTACCATGTACATTGCACTTTTGACCCAGAAGCATTATTGACAAACTTGGGTTGCATAGTCATTTTCAAAGACACACACACACACACACTCACTCCACTCACGCACACACTGCGCTCCTAACCGACATGTTTTTCAAAACCAAAGCGGACAAAGATATGTTATAGGGCTCTTGACCATTTACTTAATTTGGGCCTAACAAATGGCCACTCTCTCCACTAAAAGATTTGTGTGCCAACTTACCCAATTTTAATGTAAAAAAACAAGTTTGCCATTTTAATAATTAAAAAGTCATTGGAGACTTCATCGGACTCCAGTCACTGGTCGCCAAAATCAGGTCACCAGCAGCTGAAATCTTGTCACCGACCGCCGGAATTAGGTAACCGGTCAGCGGAATACGATCACCGGTCGCTGGAGACTTTTATTACCACCCCCAACAAATTTTTATAAAGTTTATTGGGGTGCAATAAAATGTTTATTGGGTATTATTGGGGGGGGGGGGGCAATAAAAAGTTTATTGGAGGGCAATAAAATGTTTGTTAGGTATTATTGGGAGGCAATAAAAAGTTTATTGGGAGGCAATAAAATGTTTATTGGGTATTGTTAGGGGGGGCAATAAAATAGGACGCGGGACTCCCATCACCGGTCTAGAGGTTGCCCGAAGTTCACAAAGAGGTCATCGGAGACTTTTATTGCCCCCCAATAAATTTTTATAGGGGGCAATAAAAATTTATTGGGGGGCAATAAAGTTTATTGGGGGGCAACAGAAAGTTTATTACGGGGCAATAAAAAGTTTTTTGTGTATTATTGAGGGGTAATAAAAAATTTATTGGGGGGCAATAAAAACAAACACTGGTCTCCGGATTTCGGCAACCGGTAAACGGAGTCCGGCGACCGGAGTCCCATGAAGTCTCTCTCTCTCTCTAAGTGACAAAGGGAGAGAGGGCAAAATTGTCCCAAAAATTAATAAAAAATAATTTAATTAGGTATTAGGGCAAAAAATATGTAATTTGTTGAGTAAGTGGGCAATCTTATAAGATGTTTGGGTAAATAGGGTTAGTGAAGCTCAAATTTGGGTAAATGGACATTTTCCCTATTTATATGTTATTGTAGCAAATTTGGTTTTTTTTTTCTTATTTTTTTTTTCTCCAGATAGATGGGGCCCAAACAGACCCAAAAACAAGAAAACTAACTTGTCTAGCATAGTTTTCTGTTTTCTCTTAAATACAACTTGGCATAAAGCGGAGAATTAGTTATGTCTCCCAATTTACTTAGTTTTCAATTTTATTATTGTAGGTTGATGATGTACCACTTGCTGATGTGCCTGATGTTATCGAGAAGAATGATATCTGTATAGTGAAAAGCATGAAGTTAGATTTTAATGTCCTCTCTCGTGCAAAAAAGATGAAGCTTATAATGCAGTATGGTGTTGGACTGGAAGGTCATTTTCACATCTCTTAAATTGTTTAAATTGAGCATTTGGGATATCTCATGTATATTTGTTTACATTTTAAACTGAAGGCGTTGAAATTGATGCTGCGACTAAATTTGGGATTAAAGTCGCTAGGATTCCAAGTCATGCAACTGGAAATGCAGCCTCATGTGCAGAAATGGCCATTTATCTCATGTTGGGCCTTCTCCGAAAGCAAGTATGTTAATTAAAACTAAATCAATTTTATGATCTTATTTGTTAATGCCTTTCTTCATATCATATTGATGAGTGCCTTTTGTTACCATTATAGAATGAGATGCAAATTTCTATAAAGCAGAGATAGCTTGGAGACCCAATTGGTGAAACACTACTTGGAAAAACAGTTAGTCCTTCTCATCCTGGACTTCCTTTCTAGAATGCAGCTTTGCAGTTCTCTCTCTTCCATATCAAATAATAATCTTTATTTTCTTAACAAAAAACTACCATCGTAGTGCTTCTGTAGTATGGTCTTCTATATGAAGTATAGGACTTTGCACTTTAAAATGATGCAGGACTTTATGTTTAGCAGCATTGAATTGATAAAAGTTGAAGCATCACTTATATGATTACAGACCTGTTTTTCTTTCTTTCTTTAAACATAATACAACTGGAATTCTGATTTATAGTTTATCAATGTTCTGCTTTGTACACATTAGTTTCCTACATGGAATATTAAGAGGAAAATACCAACCATACTCATAGGTCTTAAACCCTTATTGTCTGACACTCAAACCCAGCAAACTTCTTTAAATGAGAGAATTCAAAGAAGCATTTTGTTAGCAGTGATTTCAAACTCACAAAAATGTTAGCACATGGGCACTAAAACATTCAAACTCAAAATTTTTGCAAAATGTTTTTATGTCCAATTGTGCTATTGGAATTTTTCTGAGGTCTCATACTCACTCTTTTTTATTTATTTATTTATGTATGTATTTATTTTATTTTTTTAACTTGGAACGTATTTCTTCTCGAATGGATGTAGATCTTCATTTTAGGATATGGAAATATTGGAATGGAGTTGGCAAAGCGCTTGAAACCATTTGGTGTGAAAATTATTGCCACAAAACGAAATTGGGACACTCATTCAGAAGATTCGTGCTAATCAAATGGTATGTAAGAATGCATAAGCCTTAACTCTGAATTTTGATTAAGAAAAGGTCGTATACAATGTTACATATCACAGCCACCATCCATGTTATATTTTCAGCATTAGGTGACTTGGTTGACGAGAAGGGTGGTCATGAAGATATCCATTCATTTGCAAGCAATGCGGACATTGTTGTTTGTTGTTTGCGTTTAAATAGTGAAACAGTAAGTTCAAAAACCAACTGTTTATCATATACTTGTGTTGTGAGTGATGACTGTTCATGTTGCACAAACTACTCCAACTGAAATACAAAAACATGGAGTTCTCAGTAGTGGGACATATATGTCTTTCCTTCATTTTCTCTTCATCCTACATGACGTCATCATTATGTTTTACTTGCACTCCAAACTGTGGATAACTCATATAGACAGAGATATCTCTGATAGCAGTGGTTGGGTGGAAATTTGAGAAAAGAAAACAAGAAAGGACAAAGGGATGCACTGCTGATTAAAATTGATTAGTAAAGAAACAAAAAAGGTAGAAAGTTGTTTGATGAAAAGAGAAAGAAAGAAAAGAGAGACACAAAAGGGATAGGCATGTAGGGTGACCTCAATTCGTTGTTGATGTCTATCATCATGTAAGAATTATCCTGAAGTTTTCCTCCTTCCTCATTCTATTTTCTCACATTTCTTGTTATTTGTTTTGTTCTTATTTTGTTCTTACCCCCCTCACGCAACAAAAACCCAACCCAACCCAACCCAACCCAACCATCTCTTCTTTCTTGAAGTCTCACCTATTTTTCTCCTTCTCTCGTACCATTTTTCTCGTGTCTTGCATCAATAAATTTATAGATTTATAATTGTATTATGCTCTGCAGTATAATAAACTAGACATAGTCTTGTATTCCACATGTTATGTTCTATATTATGCTCTGTATTGACCTGTATAATATTCTTATCTAGTTATGTAGGTATCAATAGTTTGTCCAAGTTAGACTCAATATGGAGCTAAAATAGGCATAATATATTGCGTGTCTGATGTGTGTTAGATGGAAATCAACATGAAGTCAATCACTCTGCACTTCTGCAGAAGTGCAAGTAATGCTTGATTGACTTAGTTACTTTTCTATATTTTTCTTTCAGGTTGGCATTGTAAACAAGTCATTTATATCATCGATGAGAAAGGTTTGGTTTTACTATGCAGCAATTTGACTCAGAAATATAACTTTTTTGTATTGGAATGGTGGACATGAGCGCGCACACACACAACACTATATATTTATAATGTGTGGATTCTTTCCTGAAGCTTTACTTGGCCTCTCACTAAACTTAGAGAACCAATTTACATATCTAACCTGATGCAGCCACAAGATGTCTGAAGTTTGGCCAAAACAATATGGAATTGAAGAAGTTAGGGACAACCTAGGGAAAGTTTGTTGCCCGAGGGTTGTGACTGGGACCTACTTTCCCATTTCCTTATCACTTTAGCGATTGATTTCCTATTCGGACAGTAGAAGCTTGGGAGTGTCATCTGGATGACTTTAAGGTGGTAGGACCTTGCCGAGGTCCCTCCGCTTAAGTATACCAATTTTCTTCTTCAAAGTTGAGATGAAGAAGTTTAAGAGTTTGTATGGCTAGTTTCAGGTCTGAAAATTAAGATGGCTAAGAGTGATTTTAAGCATTGATATGGAGGATAAATTGCTAGATTTGTTGACTGAAAGCGTGGGTGGTCCTTTACTGTTCTCTTTAAACCTAACATACTGTTGAAAAAAGGTTTTGGTTAGCTCAAGCTCTGGAATTTTCTTGTTGTTTATTATTCAGTCACTCATCATCACTTTGATTCCTATAGACCATATAAGATGATTTAGAAGGCTGAAGGCCAGTGTTTTAGTTAAGGTGGAAATTTCACTTGGCAGGTGCCACATGGAAAATTAAATACTTGTGGCATGTTCAGAGAAAAATTTCTGCCTTCACCGTTTGGAGTCCTTATCAAGGTATTCGGGTTGTACGTGGGTGTGTTCTAGAAATTGCTCTGTGCTGATGTCAGCAAAACATTTCGGCCTATGAGTTGCCAAGATGTGTTTAGACTTTAGAGAAGTACTATATTCATTCTATTGTGGTGTGTGTTGATTGGAGCTGAACAAGAGAATCTTTGAAGATAAGGACAGAGGACATGAACTCCATAAATATGTACAATTTTGTCTAAAGAACTTAGCATCATTGACTGTCTATAAATTGGGAGGGAGACATGGTTTTCCGGCTTTATCTATTCATCATTTTTGGGTTCTTGGTGTTCACCCTCATCCTCATTTGTTTTCATGTTTAATTCCAGGGTGCCCTTTTAGTAAATATAGCCCGAGGGGGTCTCCTGAACTATGAAGCTGTTCTATATTACCTCGAGTCCGGACACTTAGGTGGCTTGGGCATTGATGTTGCTTGGACTGAGCCATTTGATCCTGATGATCCCATTTTGAAGTTCAATAATGTTCTGATCACACCTCATGTTGCAGGAGCTACTGAGTATTCTTTTAGATCCATGTCAAAGGTAAGCACCCAAATTCAAAAAAAGGAGCAGATTCGTGACAACTTATATTGGTTTCTGACTTTCTGTTTGTGACATCTATGGTTTGTGTTGGCTCTATATCGCAGGTAGTTGGTGATGTTGGCATTCAACTTCATGAAGGGAAGCCTTTGACAGGACTGGAGTTTGTCAACTGATTCAGTTTAGAGAATTGGCTTGTGACCTAGGTAATTTGGGTTATTTATCTATTGTTACAGGGAGGACTTGTATTTGTAATTGGAGGGGTTTGTACCTTAAAGTAATCACCTTTTGGTGAAATAGATGATAATAAGATTAATGTTTAAGGATATCTCTATTTGTGTTTAGCCCAAACTCTAGGTTACTTGACCTAGTGGTGATAGGGTTACATTAGAAGGATTTCGATTCCTATTCAATATAGATTTACTTCCCTTGTACGATTCAGATTCTATGCATTGTAATCCTCTATATAAATAGGCCCCTATTATCAATAAGAATATACAGCAAATTCCTCTCAATTTCTGATTCCCTAAAACACGTTATCAGCACGAGCTCTAACCCTAGCCCTAAGAACCAAAAACCCTAAAATCCCCGCAGTGGCCCTGCAACAGTCCTGCGGCATCTCCACAGCATCCCCGCGACATCTCCA
Source organism: Rosa multiflora (assembly GCA_002564525.1). Taxonomy (NCBI): domain Eukaryota; kingdom Viridiplantae; phylum Streptophyta; class Magnoliopsida; order Rosales; family Rosaceae; genus Rosa; species Rosa multiflora. The sequence goes on along the minus strand of BDJD01001818.1, from coordinate 106,869 downwards.
CAGCATCCCCGCAGCATCCTCACAGCATCGCGACATCCCCGCAGCAGTCGCATCCCCGCAACGGCCCCGCAACAGTCCTTGCGGCATCTCCGCAGCGTCCTCGAAACATCCTCGTAACGACCCTGCAGTATCACTGCACAGCCGAGCCAATAATTTTTCCGGTCAAGAATTCCAGCATCTTTTCAAGGTAAACTTTTCTAAAAGTTCCCGTTTTTGAAGTTTTTCAATTTCTTCTTCTTTTTCTCGGGGACTTCCAGCATCCCTTCTTCTACCCCCCTTTCTTCTTCATAGGGGAGACCAAAAGCGGAACTGTGGGGGTTCGTGCTCACTCCAAGCTTGGAGCTTGTAGAGTCCTCCAAACTTAGAGTTTGTTGAGAAGAAAACTGTCACGCCCCGAATTTTGAATAATAAATTCAAATCCGAAACATGAATAATCAACTACAACACAAGCCACTCAAATATCAAATCTCGAAAAAACTTAATTTAAATAATACAACTCACTTGTACAAAGTAAATTTGTAAAGCTCCAATTGAGCATCACCCACCTCACAAATTACAAGGCTGTAAAACTAAAACAAATACTCTAATCTGCACGATCTCCGCCATGATCCTCCTGACCTGTAGGACTATCCGCTACACAATTTGAATAGTGTACCGGGATTGCAACAACACCAAACCCGGTAAGCCATGACAGCCCGTATGAGTAAACAAGAAGGAAATGTTGATTTATTAAATTACGATTCTTACAATTCAAGTAAAAGTTCAACAATATTACGTCTGCAAGTAGACGTTAAACCACTCATAGAAAAACCACAAGAAATACATTTCCACAATCCTCAAATCACAATACCACCACTTTGGTCCATGCCAATTGTTTGGACCCAACACCAACAACACGTTAGAGTTCTAACAACATCGTTATCTGTCACCTCGGTTATTATTTAACCGGCGTTCTTCGGACTCTCCCTGTCCTCAAAGCACTACATCTCGGTTATTATTTAACCGGCGTTCTTCGGACTCTCCCTGTCCTCAGAGCACTACATCTCGGTTATTATTCAATCGGCGTTCTTCGGACTCTCCCTGTCCTCAGAGCACTACATCTCTGTTATTATTCAACCGGCGTTCTTCGGACTCTCCCTGTCCTCAGAGCACTACATTTCTACCCTCTAATCAACTCAGAAGGTCAACATGATTATCACACCCATTTATCGGTTAACATTATCATAATAATCATGGTAATTTCAAAGACAATATCATATCATAACCAAGTTATCGCAATTCCACACACACCTCAATGTCACACCATTCCATATATATCCACGTAAATATATATATACGTAATCATCCGCTCAGGAATAATCACTAATACCAACTATAATTCAAGCATAAAAATCGTGAAATTTATTTTGTATAATTAAAATCATTTTACTTACCTATGGACCGTAGCTGATCAAGTCCATATGATTTAAAACAAATATTTATTCCATAAATATTTTCACACAATTACGACAAAATAAAGTAATTAAATGTACTCGGTTCGTAATATGAACCACGTGAGGTTTACTCACCTCTAATCCCACTGCGTCTTCAATTTCACAATACACACCAAAACCGCTCACCAAGGAAGACCGTCAATCACCTAATCAAGCAAGATCATAACTTAGCCCACAACTCATAAACAAAATTAAACGACGATCCCACGGTCATATCAAAATTATATGATGATCCAACGGTCCGATCCTCACGGATCGCCCTTAGGATCATCCTCTAAAATTATCACGAAGATCCAACGGTCAGATCTTCCTGAATCTTCCTTATAAACATCTCCACAAAGTTTCTTGAAAATCCGACGGTAGGATTCTCACGAATCGCACTCCGAATCACTATTTAGCAATTATACGAAGATCCAACGGTCGGATCTTCGCCCATGACCACACATGGTCACTGGGACAGTCATACGATCAACATATCAAAACTACAAGTCCATCGGACGGTCCGATCTTCACAGATCATTAATCGAACAATCAAAATTAATCGAAACCGTAAAATTCATAACTAAATCATACGATATCCAAAAATTATGAATTATATATGCAAACGATCGTATCGAAACGTAGAATCTAAAAATGTAAAGAAATCACATTTTTGACCCCCAGAGGTGGCCGGAAAATGGCTGCCAGAGTTTGGACAGAGCCGCCGCCGACCACCGCCAATAGTGTCGGGGCCAGGCTGCTCCGCTTCATCTCATCAAGCCCAACAATTGTCCTAACTAGCATGAAGTCTGAAAATGACTGGAAGTGGTCGAAAATTATCTAGAACAGTTGAAGGTGGCCGGAATTTTTCCAAAAACCGACGAAGAAATGCAGAAACCGGCGAGCCATGATTTCGACGTAAAAAATTCAATTTCAGGCCTCGATTCCTTCTGGAGAGTTGTTAAGAACATTAAGACGAACTCACTGGTTCAAGAATCAATCAAAACGATGCACTACAGCTCGAGATATCACGATCGAAAGGTTTTGGTTTTCGATCGAAAACCGGTCGAGCTCCGACGAACGTGAAACAGATCACTCCAGGTGCGATCCTTCTGGTATGATGATCAACAGGTTGAGGTGAGTTCAGGAAGCTAAGGGTCGAAAGTTTTGGTGGCCGGATCTAGGAGAAAACCGGCGTTGACTAAAATCAAACTCAAATCGGAACGAGCTTTCCGCCGCCGCTACAAGCCGCGCCGCCGTGAAAGGCCACCACAGACGGGTGTGCAAGGACCATACGAAGCCAATGGAAGAAATTTGGTGAGGATTGGTGGCCGGATGGTGGAGAACTTGGCCGGAGAAGTTTTTTGCCCAGTTTCCGGTCGAGCTCGGACGCGTGAGAGGGAGAGAGAAATGTCAGTTTCCAAAATTGGAAACTGAATGGTATTTTTGGAAAATTGCCAAAAATGGAAGCTTTTATAATAAACTGGAAACTTTTTCAACAAATCATAATTAATTCATACGAACTCCGATTTTTGCGTTCCACATATGCACGAGATCGTATCGACGAGCTCTACAACTTTCATGAAGGAAATTTTCCCAATTTCCGTACGTATAAAAAGTCAATTTTCGCGTGCCCCTAAATAACATACGTTTTCGAAATAACATCGTTCGAACTAATTTCACAACCCCTCAAAACCCATGCCCACGAAACCATTACTAAAAATCTCCGGAATTTATTTTGGAGTTTTTCGGGGTATTACAAAAACGATCGACCACATACGTCGTTGTTTCGATCTAATCCAAAACCCCTCTTGGAAGCGACTACGCTCAGAAAATCCCTAATTTCTTAGAAGCGACTACGCTAAGAAATTTAATAGTTTTTCATGGTAGCCTTTTTTGCTCCGAAACTAACCATAATCTTGTGTTGTTTTTCAGGATGAGTAACCTGAACAAGTTGAACTTTGTTCTGGAAGCCATTCAAGAGCCTAGTCAGAACGTGCTCTCCATTGAGCAAGCTACTGCTGTTAAAGCAAAACAAGCTAAAGTCATCATTCTCATGACAAGGCACATGAATGATGCGCTCTAAAGTGAATACCTCAATGAGGAGGACCCAAGAAAGCTATGGGTTGAACTTGAGCAGCGATTTGGCAACGTTCGTGACTCCCTGCTTCCTGATTTAGAAGTGCGATGACATAACCTCCGCTTTTACGATTTCAAGTATGTGCTTGATTATAACTCAGAAGCCCTTCGTATCAAGTCTCTGATGGAGTTTTGTGGCCAAGCCATAACTAATACGATGTTGATCGAGAAAACTCTCTCTACCTTCCCCGTCTCTGCCTTGATGATTTCAAAGAATTATCGGATTGATGTGAAAGCAGGACGTATCACAAGATTTCATGAGCTCATTAGCGCCATGAACGTAGCTGAAAAGCACGATAATATTCTTATGAAGAACTATAATGCTAGACCCATGGGAACTAAGTCTATTCCGGAGTCTAACTATAGTCGCGCCCCCAAGGGAGGTCTCAAGGAGCTAAACCTTAAGAGTAGGGACAATTCTGGAAGTTCTCGTTCATATTCTCACCCTAAAGAGGAAGGAAATAGCCAAGAGAGGCGTGCACGGAACCGTGGAGGTCAACGTGTGAAGAGAGAGAGAGAGAGGCGGAGCCTCCGGCTATGGTAGTGACGCCTCCAAGAGTAATAGTCGTCCAAATCATGCACTAAAAGCATCTTGATCAAGGGAGCCTGACCATAAAGATGTTTGTCTTCGATGTGGATCAAGTGGACATTGGGCAAAGAAGTGTACTGCATCCCAGAATGTTGCAAACGCATACAATACGTATCGTGAAGCAAGGGAGACAAATTACATGGAACAAGAAGATCAAGATGGCGATGTCGATCTAAGGGTGGAAGACTACAAGGATCAAAACCTAGAAACTGGTGATTTTGATTAAGTCTTTTTATTTTCCAAGAGATGTAGATAATTGCCATATTACTTTGTAGTATATGCCAATGATATTAGTCTTTCTTCAAAGTAGGCGTACTCAATGTAAGTGATGTCTAGGAAGGTTTTGAGATAAGTGGTACTTAAGCGAGCTTTGCCCCACCGACATCTCTCTACTCACCTGGTCACATTTACATTGGAATTACCGAAAGGAGCTAGACGACTACCATTGTTTTGCATTAACTAGTTTATTGGATTAGATTTTCTTTGGTTAAAGAAACAATGATGTAATTCCATTTGCCTTATTAATAAAAGTTGAGTTCTTTTCTTTATGACTCCTTTTTATTTATGAGCTTTTCTTTTAGGAATGGATGAACTTCAATGTCTTGCGGATAGTGCGACTACGCACACCATTATTCGACAAAGGCAATTATTCTTAGAGATGTTGCCTACATATTCCTCTGTGACTACAATGGCTGGGCCATCAGGTTTAGTTAAAGGACATGGAATTGCCCAATTCCTATTGCCAAATGGTACCTTGATTAAAGTCACTGAAGCTCTCTATGCTCCTAACGCAAATTGAACCTTATTGAGCTTCAAAGATATAAGAGCCAACAGATTCCATGCGGAAACGCATAATAAGAACTGAAAAGAGTTCCTTTGCATTACCTCTAATGATTGCGGACGAAAGCGCATCTTAGAGAAGCTTATGTGTCAATCTAGTGGACTTTATGTCACTACACTTAGATCAATTGAATCCAACAATGTGATAAGAGAAGATCTCTTGGATTCTGATACATATTGGCTTTGGCATGACCGACTAGGACATCCTGGTCGTGACATGATGCTCCGTATACTAAAGACTTCACACGGACATCCATTCTTCAGAGTGAGAAGAAGCAAGAATCAAAAATTGATTCCTGGACTTAGCAAGACGTCAACAATTGCAGCATTTGGCGCTGCAACTGTCTTGGGGCGCCACAGAGCTACCCAAGTCCTATGTGATGACGTCATCAATGGCGCCAACCATGACCATGACGCCATGGTTGTTCCTCTCCATGGCCATGATGCCATACATACTAATTCCCATGGCTCCAACACCATGTTGGGAGATGTAGTCACACACTTTGCTTCTAATAGCACTACAGACGCGCAGGCCCAACCAAAATCCTCATTGGTTGCTTCTAAGTCCCCTCGCTCATTTTGCAAAGCCTGCTCCTTCGGGAAATTAGGACCGAGACCGTCCTACGCAAAGGATCCTAAAATACTCATTCCGTTCTTACAGAGAATCCAAGGGGATATCTCTGGACCAATTCAACCATCATGCGGACCTTTTAAATACTTTATGGTATTGGTTGATGCGTCGACACGCTGGTCATATGTCGCGCTGTTGTCCACTCAAAATGCTGCTTATGCTAAACTCCTTGCCAAGATTATCCGTCTACGGGCCCACTACCCTGACCATCCAATTAAGTCAATTCGACTTGATAATGTTGGGGTGTTTACATCGAAAACGTTCGATGACTATTGCATGTCACTGGGAATTGATGTAGAGCATCCAGTTCCCCATATTCATACCCAAAATGGTCTCGCAGAAGCCGCTATCAAACGACTACAGATGATAGCATGGACATTGGTATGCGCACCAATCTCCCTGTTTCTGCTTGGGGATATGCAATATTGCATGCAGCAACACTAATTCATCTACGACCCACTGCAACCCAATCTTACTCTGCGTTAGAGCTAGTGACTGGGTACGAGCCTGATATCTCGCATTTACGCATTTTTGGGTGTGCCATCTATGTGCCTATTACGCCGCCACAGCGTACTAAGATGGGTCCACAACGACGAATGGGCATCTATGTTGGCTATGAATCTCCAACCATTGTCCGCTATCTTGAACCCTTGATAGGCAATCTCTTTACCACTAGATTTGCGGATTGTCACTTTGATGAGACAGTCTTCCCATCGTTAGGGGGAGATAAGAACACAAATATTCAACAGGAACAACAGTAATTGTCGTGGTCTGTCCCCACTATATCTCATCTCGATCCCCGTACCGCACAGTCCGAACTTGAAGTGCAAAGAATAATCAAGCTCCAGAATGTAGCAGACACTCTGCCTGATGCATTTTCTAATGTTGCCAAAGTGACGAGATCACACATACCTGCTGCAAATGTGCCTGCAAGGATCGATGTCCCGAATACTGGACATCACGCCACTCCTGTGACACCAGGAAATGGTGCCATTGCCCAGCATGGCAATGATGTAGCGTCTATGGTCGCAGGTCCCGCAAGGAAGCGCGGTAGACCAATTGGTTCGAAGGATACTCGCCCTAGAAAGAGAGCGAATGAGGCACAAACAAATCCTTTGTCATTGATACTCAAAATCTGTCCCATAAGAATGTTCCGGATTATGGTTATGTCCAAGAGACATCATTAGGGGATGCCTCAATGTCAGAATCTATCCCTGAGAACGTCGAGATCTCTGTAAATTACACTAGTGTACATGGGACGTGGGAAAGAAACTCCATCATCATTGATGATGTATTCGCGTATTCTGTGGCGCGTGAGATTATTGAGACAGATGACATCGAACCATGCTTCGTTGATGAATGCCAACGTAGAGCTTATTGGCCAAAATGGAAAGATGCGATCCAGGCATAACTTGATTCTCTAGCGAAAAGAAAGGTATTTGGCAAAGTTGTACCAATACCGCCCAACACCAAACCAATTAGCGTAATGCGAGAAACGAGATTATAAGATACAAAGCTAGCCTTGTGGTGCAAGGCTTCTCACAACGCCCTGGAATCGACTACGAGGAGACCTATTCTCCCGTAATGGACGTCATTACGTTCCGCTACCTTGTCAGTTTGGTAGTTTATGAAAAACTAAACATGCAGCTTATGAATGTGGTTACTGCGTATCAATATGGGGATCTTGATACGAAGATATACATGAAGATTCCAGATGGAGTTCAGTTACCTAATAAAGTGACTCTAAACCACGGAGCGCGTTTGCTATAAGGTTGAAACGCTCACTATATGGATTGAAACAATTCGGACGGATGTGGTATAACCGTCTAAGTGACTACTTGATTGGGAAGGGATATGTCAACAATGAACTATGCCTGTGTGTGTTCATAAAAAGGACAAGTTCCGGATTTGCAATAGTAGCGGTTTATGTCGATGACATGAACATAATTGGCACCCTTAAAGAGTTAAGGGAAACCGCTGAACACTTGAAATCTGAGTTTGAGATGAAAGATCTTGGGAAAACACGGTTTTGCCTCGGTTTAGAACTTGAGCACTGTAAAGATGGTATCCTGATTCATCAATCAGCTTATACCTAAAAGATGCTTTGGCGCTTCAACACTGACAAGATTAAGCCTTCAAGCACCACAATGGTCGTCCGTAGTCTTGATCCAAAGAAGGATCCATTTCGTCCAAAATATGAAGATGAAGAAGTGCTAGAGGCAGAAGTGCCCTACCTAAGTACATTAGGCGCATTGTAGTACTTAGTACAATGCACAAGACCAGATATCCCATTCGCTGTGAACTTGCTAGCTAGATATAGCTCAGCGCTAACACGACGCCATTGGACTGGTGTTAAAGATATCTTTTGATACCTAAGTGGTACGATCGTTATGGGCTTGTTCTATCCCTACAGAGAGAAGATGGATTCGGACCCATCAAGTGCCAGGGACACCACACATGGTGGACTGCGTTCCCTCTCCCCATCCCAAAACGATATAAGTGTTTTGGAAGGTTTTGCTGATGCTAGGTACCTCTCTGACCCACACAAAGGTCGCTCCCAAACTGGCTATGTTTTCACCATGGGAAAGACCGCGATATGTTGGAGGTCTACAAAGCAGACCTTAGTCGCTACCTCTTCGAATCATGCAGAGATTATTGCTCTTCACGAAGCAGTTCGTGAATGTATATGGCTTCGATCCATAGTTACGGATGTTCGAAGCAATTATGGTTTGAAGTCTACTACAGATGAGCCAACGAGCATTTATGAGGATAATGCTGCTTGCATTGAACAAATGAAGCAAGGCTACCTCAAAGGCGACAACACCAAGCATATATCGCCCAAATTCTTCTACAATCAGCAACAACAGAAGCTCCTCAAGATCAAAGTGAACCAGGTTCGATTTGAGGACAATGAGGCAGACTTGTTTACTAAGTCATTGCCCAAATCCACGTTCGAGAAACATGTGGCAAGAATTGGATTGCAGAAATTATCTGAACTCCCAAGATCGTAGTCATCAGGGGGAGACGCAGACATCAAGGGGAGATGTCTACATGTTCACCTTGAAACGTGAAGGGTGTGTTGTGCTCTTTTTCCCCTTCAACCGAGGTTATTTTTGTCCCACTGGGTTTTTGTTACTCAGCAAGGTTTTCAAAGAGGCAACAAGAGAAGCACCGCATTTGGACAACACAAGGGGGAGTGTTTAAGGATATCTCTATTTGTGTTTAGCCCAAACACTAGGTTACTTGACCTAGTGGTGATAGGGTTACATTAGAAGGATTTCGATTCCTATTCAATGTAGATTTACTTCCCTTGTACGATTCAGATTCTGTGCATTGTAATCCTCTATATAAAGAGGCCTCTATTATCAATAAGAATATACAGCAAATTCCTCTCAATTTCTGATTCCCTACAACAATTAGAAGTTTGTAGCATACATATAAACTTTCAAATTCATAATGATTGAAAGTTGGAAGATGTTTTGTAGACATAAACTCCAATTCCTACATTCTAGTAAATATGAGTTGTTTAAAAAAAAAACAAAAAACAAAAAGATTTCAATTGTATTCTCACAAAAATTGCTTCTTCTTTTTTGTTTTTTGTTTTCTGTTTTTTTTTTGTTTTAAATAAGGGCTGGTGCAACTGCCCTCAAGACTTCATTAATGAAACTGCTGAATACACAAGGGGGGGTCGTAAAGCCTAAATCCCGAACAATTAGTAACAAAGGAACATCCTGAATAATAACAAGAGTTCCCACTAATTCTATGTATTCAAACATGCACCAACTAGCAAGGGTTGACATACCAGATATCTGGCCAACTCCATTTGCTTCACAATGTTGACATACCGAAAAGTTAAAACTTATACAAAGCCATAACACAATTAAACTTGCTTTCCCACTATGTAGTCGACTAGAATTAACTTCATTGACACTAGATTTCATCCCACCACTAGGAGGTTGCAACCGTATCACAATGACTTGTCGCCTCACTAGGTCAGACAAGGCATATTGAGTATGCAGTCTGGGACACAGCCCACATAACCTTACCAAGAACAAGTAGGGAATTATTGGAAATAAAAACACCTAACAAATAAAACAATTATTGAAAAAACATAAAATAGGGCACAAGCCCGGCCACCAGCCAAGGCTCAAGAACGAGGTCTAGGCCCACCTACTAACTCTCCCAGCAGCGATGCCACACGCAGCCGTCTTCTCTACTTGTTGTCGGACTCGCACCACATCCACCATTGAAGTGCACTGCCGCCCAAAACTATGAACCTTGTCTGACATCTAACGCTGGATCTCCAGTGTGTCCAGAAACCAACTAGGTCTGGAGCAATTCCTGGATCGAACCCTCCTTTAGACCTCGACCCCTTCCACAGGGTAAATCATGCAACGTCGGGCAAGGACGGTGCCTGCAACCGTCTCCACAACAAATCAGTCCTCCACGTACACACCACTATGAACGTCCACTGCCCTGGAGAGCTAGATCGAAGAGGGAAAAAAAATCAAAAACTGATTGCAGCGGCCTTTCCCTAGTCGCACCCCGGCCTCTATCTCTTCATTGGCCTTCACTACCAGACTCGCTAAGCAAGCTTACCCGTCCGAAGACGACGTCCTAAGGACGCGCCGCCGAACTGGACATGGACGCAAATCGCTTTAGTTTTCCTAGGGTTTTCGCTCCGTGTTTCAGACATGTGGAGAATGGTTCAAAAAAAAATTACTCTATAGATAATCGGCAATATCCTTAGTTAGATAATTAATCAACGGTGGGGGAATATAGGACTATGGAAGAGAGAGACTCTCTGAAGAAGAGAAGCCGATAACCATCCTGGAAAATGGGAGTTTTGTTTTTCTTTTTTAGATGAAAAAAAATATAATATTGGAAAGTTGTTAGCAAAATTTGTATTGCCGAGTATATTTAGATATCTGCTGGATACAAATAGTTAGACGTTTTCAAATAAATGTTAACACAATCTTAGTGATGATGTTGGACCCTTTCAAATAAAATGTTATCACAATCCTATAGATGATTGAAAACAGGAAAGAGTTTATGTCTAATATAAACTCTACTGGTCACAAGCTATTGGCTTCACAATTTATTCGTCCCTTTCATTAGTCCTCTCCCAAAACACAACAGCCATACGATTGGCGAAGAAAGGAGATAGACAACCCTAGGCACCGAAACGAAAAGGAAATCCCAGCACAAAAGAAGAACCAGATGCTTCTTTTTTATCTGCAACTAGTATGGGAATTGATCACTACAAAATACTTGGAGTGAATCGCAACGCGAGCCCGGATGTGGTGAAGAAAGCATATAAGAAATTGGTCATGTTTTGGCACCTTCACAAACACTTGCAGGAAGAAGCTCGAGCCAAGGCCGACGCCAAGTTCAAGGAAATCAACCAGGCTTACCAGATTCTCAACGACCCTATGAAACGACATAACTACGATAGTCAGCATGCAAATATAGCCAACTCCAATTGGACATACGACATCGTCATTTTGGTTTCCTCCTAGTGAGGATGAATATACTTTTGCTACCATGTTTGGATTTGGTAGTCCATTGGAATGTAGCTTGGAGGAGCTTTAGCAATTTACTAAGAAGAAGATGAAGGTGACAAGAGCCGTGACAGTCAACATAAAACCCAGTTTAGGCACCAAGATAACTTACAAGGTGGAAGCTAACACTGCAGATGTAGGTTTTCTCATCAAAGAGAAACAACATTTCGTATACGAGAGGCAAAGGAATGATCTCATAGTCCACCAGGTGATAACACCGATGGAGGCGCTCACCGGCGATAGGACTCTTAATTTGACCATCAATAGCGGATCCAGAATCCGAATATGTGGTTGGTTGGATTTAAGTGCATAAAAATTTTCCAAACTTGTGAATTATTTTCCTTTTGAGGTTTGGAACCCAATGGGAGGCTCATCCTCACTCCTTTACTATTATCATTCACAACATACAACTAGGGGGGACATAAAACCAAAACCCCTTAAATTAAAAGTTACAAGCATAAATTTGTTGTAAAACAATTAAAACTAACTGAATGGTACACTCCGAGGCCCACTCATTTTAAACTCAGCAATCACAGAATCATTATCAATACTATCAGCAAATTATTTTTCAATGTAGAGAACCACCAAATCATCAAGAAAGTCATCTTCCATCTTATCGAAGTTTGTTTTTGATGATGTTCATAGATGAAAATACTCTCTCTGTTGTTGCTATAGAAACTGGCAGAGTCAACACAAGATAGATCAATCTATAAATCATAGGAAAGAATGTTGACTTTCTTGATTCAACTAACCGCACACACAAATCAGACACAGAAGTTGTCTTGGCAAATCTTGGATCCCTCTGAACATTTGTTAGAAAATACCCGCACTCCATATCTAGACCAAGCATATCAGATGATGAAAAATCCATAGAATAAAACTTCAAAGCAAGATTGCAAACATCTTCATATTTGAATGATAGAAAATTATCACGTGGACCAATGTAGCACTAAGAACACTGAGCTCCAAAGACTGATACGTAAATCTACTATCCAGCTCTACCAACTGAAAGTCTATTACATCATTAAGTATATTGATCCGATAATAATGCTCCTTTGTAATATTTTGTTCAAAAACCCGCTCTGTACCTTTCTTGTAAGGAGCAGAGACATTTCTGGCATAACAATATCATGCTCACAACAAATGATTCAACGTACCCTCATAATCAAATCATCTCAACCATCTTCTCTCATATCTTAAAATTTTGATTTTGTTATTGGAAGAAAATTTAGAGCATTCAAGATGTTTATTGTTTTTTTTTTTTGCAACGACTGACAAAGAAAGTAAGTAATCTTCATGACATCATGCACCTACACTTTTTACTTCTCCTTGTAAAAAGCAAGAAAAATACAAAATCAAAACGCTTCATAGCCTTACCTACACTTTTTACTTCTCCTTGTAATTTATTCGGTCCATTTGCAACCAAATCTGCAAGAGTTGGGATAGCTCCAAATAACATGGTCAAACTTGAAATAGAGTGAAGATGTGAACCCCAACGAGTAGCCCCTACTCGTTGTAAAGTGCAAGTCTGATTAGCCCTATACCTGTCTCAAGGGTACCAGCAGCCACTAAATTTGCAAACTTCCAAACTTCCACTGGCCACCGCAAAGCAATTAAGTAATTAAGCAAATAATTAGAAAATTTTTAACTTCCACTGAAAACTCCAAAGTTCCACGGCCACCGCAAAGAAATTAAGCAAAGAATTAGAAAGAGAGAAACTCACAGGATTTGGAGCCAATTCGCAGAAGATTTCAGACTTTCACCGTTCAACAACTAAGTATATGAAGTTTCGGTCTTCCGAATACTTCAATTGAAGCCTGTAAAATTCAAAACTCACAGTCAATTACAAGCAAAACCCATCAATGGGGCTTGGGAGAGATGAAATTAGAAGTACCTATGTGTGGGTGATCTGGAGCTAACCGGGTTAGAGAGTTCAAAGAGAACCTGATTTTGGATAATCTGGTTGAGAACTTGTGACTGAGGAATTGAGGATTAGGAACTAAGGAAGAGGCTAGGAACTGATGAACTTGATCGGCTACTCGACTGGTAAGAAAATCGAGAACCTAAGATGTCTAATATATATATATATATATATATATATATATATATATATATATATATATATATACAGCGCTACTCCGGTGCGGACGTCCGCACTTTTTGCTTAGGTACGGATTTCCCGTTTTGACCCACTTTCCGATCACTTTTTCACATCTTAGCCGTTCAGTTTTTAGGTCATAATGTATAGATCACCTCTACAAAATTTCAGCCAAATTGGTGATCGTTCAGGTATCCAAAACTGCAATTTACCATTATAAATACGAACGGTTCCAGTTCGACAGATTCTGTCCGTTCGTGTAAATTGCAATTTTGGATGCCTTAACGATCATCAAATTGGCTGAAATTTTGCAGAGATGATCTATACATTAGGATCTAAAAACTGAACTGCTAAGATGTAAAAATGTGATCAGAAAGTGGGTCAAAACTGGAAATCCGCACCTTTTTCTTCGGTGCGGATATCCGCACCTGAGCAAACTTATATATATATATATATATATATATTTATGTGGGCTACTATGGGCTGATATTAGTTACATACCTATACTTGGGGGTTTTTCCTCTTGATTTTGGATTGGGCTGACCACCCTGGACGGAAGGAAGCTCTTGGTCCCATTACCGATGATATCATGAGAGCTCGTAGGGATGAAATGGTTGTACCAGGTGAGGGAATGCCAATCTCAAGCCAACGTGGGGTGAAAGAAAACTTGAGGATCCAGTTCAATGTCAAGTTTCCTACGAGCAGCCTCACTGTTGAACAGAAATTGGATTTGAAAAGAGGCTTGGGAGGAGCTTCATTTTGACTACGTGCATGCTAGCTAGATAGCTTGGGTTAGCAAGCACATGCAATATTTGGTTACTTCATTTGTATTTGCATTTGTCTGTGAATTTCACTATCTGGTAGATTTTGAATTTGGACTTTGGATTTCAGCTTGTTGGTTATATACTTATATATGATGATTCACATGAATGCAGCCAGCCATTAATTAACTTTCTTCATCAAAACAAAAAACATGCGGAAGGTAATGAAAACTCGACACTTGAGAAACACTGCATTTAAAGTTAACTTTGTGAAACAAGAAATGTACATAAAAATGGTAGTGGGACACAAATGGTGGCTCAATCAAATATATAGGACTGAAGGACAGAACAACAAACCCAAATCAGTTTGAATTTTGGCTTCGCTCACAATTTTAGGCAACAACCAGGAACCAGACTTAGGGTATTGCACTTACTTGAGAAAACAAATCTAGAAGCAGCCCCAACCCCAAGTAGTTCTCTTTCATAACATCTATGCCACTCCTTCCCTTATGAAACCGATCTCATATATGATGCCAAGAACATATGATTGAAGGTAAGGAATGGAGAAACTAAAACGAGAAAACATAAGAGAGCAGGACTTACTAAAGCCAAGAACTTCCCAAGAGGAAGAATTATAACTACAAGCGAATTGATTACCCCCAACAACACTATATCGATCTGGATGAGGTGCTGGCAAGTTGTCACACTTCACCGAAGAGAATGGAGGTGTTGTATGTACCTAGTTCTCACATTCCATTTTGTTCCAAGTGAGATTCTAACTGTCTATAGTAAGCTGGGAATGAAAGTATCCTAGATTTTAGTTGAGATCTTTTTTGGTGCCTTGGAACTTTAGGAAAACCAACGATAAATAGATTGATTAATATTATTAGTTTGTCAAATAAAGAGGCAGCTAAAGTTGACCCCAGATGTAGGAATTGTACGCTCTCTCCATGTTGACCAAAAGACAAGCAAAATATGTAGCGAACCTTTCCCATCTACAGAAAACCAACAAACCATCATATCAAAAAAACTTGATATACATTATTATTATTATTATTATTTAGAATGGAAACCTCATTTAATAATAAACAGCATTACACCATATAGGAATGACTGGATGTGGTTACTCCAGTTTCTCCCGTGGGGAGCTGAGGTACATGACGCACGTTCATTACATCATAGGTTATAGGTAGATCATCAAGAACAATTCTCATGAATCAATCAGGCCACCATTTAATTTGATGGATGTTATATTAATTTTTGTTTGGGTTCAAATGCATGTTTAGGAGCCTAGCTAGTCAACTCTAGGATGTTTATTTTGAGCATGTCTATGATGGATTTAGAAGCCTGACCCTCTATAATTCCTAAACTAGAACCCTCAATTTAGTATTGTAGGGGTTATAAGCATGATGAATTACACCTATTGCGTGATTGCGCAGGTGAATTGCTTAGTAGATTAATTCATGATATTTTCGCCGATTAGAGTTAGTAGTGACCCTTGAACCAGCTCTATATATCTCCCTTTAATTGACAGGGCCGTCCCAATGATAAGTGAGGCCTAAGGCGAAAATCATAACCTGTTTTTTATTTTTTTTTATTTTTAGCATATCCTTGCTACTTTACAAACAAAGTATTTTGTACAAGAATTTTGAATCTTTACTATGAAAATAAGAATAACATAACCTATAAATGGAGCCTAATTGCAATTAGTTAACTACTTAAGTTCAAACAAATCTAGTATGCATTAGCTAAAGATAGACAAGTACAAAATATACAAGAAAGTTTGTAGTAGAAAGAGAGAGAAAAATTGACACAAAGATACCAGGCTTAGTTCTACAAGATCTAGATAAGTTCAAATTGTTTGGTAATATGTCGGGTAATTTAGAAGTTGTATTCAATTTTTATTGGGCTTTAAATAGTATAAAGTACAAAAACTTGTTTCAAAGTGAGGCCTAAGGCAGTTGCCATGTTTGCCTTGGGCTAGGGCCGGCCCTGTTAATTGAGTAACCTTAGGGTAACCCTTGAACTGACACATTAATACTGTAATTGAGAATATATGGTCCTTATGAAATTTGCATCTACATTAGATTAGCTTCCGATACATAGAATTTGGATGAAGGAGCCTCCCTAGCACCCCACATTCAGTATTGTATTTTCATTCGAGTAATTATCTACTTTTGGTTCTCAAATTTAGTTTTAGCATTCATAATTAAATATCACAATTTCATATACTTGTTGTTAGAATAAATTATTTTTGTGCTTAGTAGTCTGTAACTAAGTGGGATTCCCTATTCCCTTAGGTATGATACTTGATGAGCTTAAATTTATTTTTCCTAAACTTGATGACTGTGTTGTATTACACGTGAGGAGCTAGTATATGCACCAAATCATTAATCTCATGAAACGGGATGAAACAAACATTAATTTTGGAAGTATTTTCATAATATATCTTCCCTTTGTAAAAGATATTGTTGTCTTTGCCACGCCAAACATGTTATATGACATAACTGAGTTTATGTCCTTTCAACTCCATGACACATCTATCGAATGACTTACTTCATGCAATATAAGCGTAACCACTTCTACAACCTATTAAAGTAATATCTTTCGTCGTTTTTGTTCACAATTTTTCAATGTTTGTTCCTATCCCTTTTTAAAATGAATTATTGTCGGTTTATAATATTCTAGAACAAACAATAAAAAAAAAACTACGGCTATCACTCGGTCGGTTCGAATCGGTTATAGATAATACCAACTTTAAAAACAAAGCTTTCGGTTTCAAAATTGAGTTACCAATTACCAACCAAAATTTTTGGTTTTTAATCATATCTACCAAATTCAGTATTTTGGTTTTCGGTATTACCAACGTTAGAATAACTAATTTTTTGTAATAAAAATTAGAATGAACAAAACTAGGTTTTTCAATGTTATAGTCGTAAAATTTGTATTCATCTACTAGTTCTAGCTTTATTTTGTATATATGACATCAAGTTTTAGCCAGTTTCATTGAAACTAGGTTATTTAACGATCTTTGATTAGGTTACTTAAAATGCATATACTATTATTGTAGTAGATGTAGTAATTAATGTTCATACTATTATGAAAAATTTTATGTTAATTTATTAATATACATGTATGTGTATTGAAAACCGTTGTATATAAAGCTATTATTCATATTTATCGATATATTCAGTATTTACCAAAATCAAACCAACTTTTTCCGTAATTTTTTATTTCGGTTCTATCGGTCTCTGTTACCAAAAAGTCGGTTTACCAAACTTAAAACATCGGTTAGTGTTCGATCAATTTGGTAATTACCAAACCAAGTGGCAGCCCTAGAAAAAATAGTTATGGGTGCATCATTTTGTTAAATATAATTGCTCATATGCCAATATAGGGCTGGCATTTTCAACCGAGACAAACCAACCAACCGAATCCGAGCCGAACCAAAAAAGTTGGTAACCGACACTGTCGGTAACCGAACTCTTGGTACGGTACAACCGTACCGACTCCACATACACGGTACGGTAATGGTTTCAATTTTTGTATATACATGGTATACCGTACCAACCGAACTCATATACAATAATTAATTACTCATACTTTTTTAATTTTTTATTCATCTCTCTTCTTCTTTTCTCTTCTCTTTCTTCTTTCTTCTAGTTTTTTATTCTTTCTCTCCTTCTTCCTGGACCATCACTTCTTCTTCTCTCTTCTTTCTGGACCCTCTTTCGTCTTTCTTCTAGTTTTTTATTTCTCTCTTCTCTTTCTTCTTCTTCTTTCTGGAGATGCTCTTCTTCTTTCTGGAGATGCTCTTCTTCTTCTCTCTTTCTCGTTCTTCTTTCTTTTTTCTTCTTTCTGGACTCTCTCTTCTTCTTCTTATCTCTTCTCTAAGCCTCTCAAACTCTTCAAAGAAACGCTCTCTCTCTCTCTGCACGGGCCCTCGATTCTCAGCCTCTCTCCGGCCATGATGGGATTTCTCTCTCTCTCTCGGCACGGGCCCTCGATTCTCAGCCTCTCTCCGGCCATGATGGGATTTCAGTAGCTCTGGTTAAACTGGACTTCCACTCTTCCAGCTCTCTAGCTCTCCCATGACTCTGGGTTTCTGGGTTCAGTAGCAAAAGTGGTAATACAAATTTCTGGGTTTTGGATTCGGTGATTCTTCAGGCTCTATTTCTGGGTTTTGGATTCAGTGATTCTTCAACTCTTCACTTTGTTAGAAACTCGGTTGGAGGACCAACCAACCGATACCAACCGAGCTTCTCGGTATACCGATATGTTGGTATACCGACTTCTGTGGCCGGTAATGGGAGAAGATTTTGTGTACCAAACTAGTCTGGTACGGTAGCTGGTTTTGGACTTGCAGCTCCGGTACCGAACCGAACCCAGCCCTATGCCAATATATCTTTCACATCCCCCCTTCCCCCACTTATGTTGTTGACGATTGTGTTTGGTTTGCACAGCCAAAAAATTATTCTAAGAATCTACCAGAAGATCAAAGATTACGAAATTGTATCAAATATTATTTACAAAAAAATCTGAAAATATCCTCTAATGTCAAGAAATTGCCCGTATAGAGATTCAAAAAAGAATCTATATGGGATTTCCCAAGTTATTAATAGAAGACAAGACTCGCAAAATCAAAAAAATACAATTCAATGTACAAAAAGAACTCAATTGTGTAAACCAAAAAATGTTTGAAGTGATACGTCATTGTAGTTATGGATACATTGCAACAATTATGGGCAATGGGCACTAACAGAAGTGTGACAAACTAAGGAAAAAAAGACACGCATGATCGTGCCTAACCCCAAAAGCAATGTTATAGCCACATTTTTTAGGTCAGTGCCCTATACAGGCGTGGCTTTCATACTAATTGTCACAAATAAATGAGTTGGTGAGTTAGTTTTGAATTTCTAACGTTGTGGGCCCATTCATGATATATAATATGCATTGGTGGGTTAGTTCTGAACACTTCTGACATTTTGGGCCATTTCATTACATATTCACTAAAGTGTTCTGTGAAAAATGTTTATTTTATATTTATTTGTTTCGTTTTGGTTTGTGTCCTAGAAAAATTTGTTAATATATGGCATGATCTGGACGTCTCTCTTGTGGAAAAATTTGCCATATCCATATTTCTCGTCTCGGGCTTGATCCATATGCTAGATATGTTGAAACTGATAAGAGGAGAATATAGAAACTAGATGAAGAATATCAATGAATCCTTTCTTAAACTAAATTTATACTAAGATCCAATTGTTACCCATTTCTGGTTTCTTAACAAAATCATCAAAACCTCAAAATGAAAATGAACAAAGCAAAAGATTGAATAAAACCTCAATGAGAGAATCATCCAATTGATTACTCCGGATCTAGAGCCCTTTTGCGAATGATATTCAGGAGCACTCCCATCTAAGCATACTGCAAGTTTACACAACAAATAAACGAATCAAAAATTTGAAGAGAACCAAATCAAAGTTTTGATCATGTTGGATGAGCACGCTCGCACACCAGAATTCTTACACCACTAGATTGACTCTGAGTAAAGGCCTCGGAGATATCGAATAACCTCAACAACCTAAACCGTGACTCCGCCGGCAATGACTCCCATAGAGAAACCGAGGCAATGACTTTCATACCCACACTTCCTTAATACGTGGGAACCTATGTGTGGCTATTTCCAGTATTTGTAGTAGTGATACACCAGCTTATTTCTTTCCTCATATGCAGTCTTTGTCTTTCACAATTTAGTTACAACCAAACATTAGTAAAAAGCCTCAGCATCCATGGATTCTAAACCTAGCAAGTTTAAAATAGCTTTTACACCGAGAAATAAATGAGAAGTTAGATATGGTTCAAGTGGCCAATTTGTGTTTTAGATGTTTGACATGTGGCAGATAGTGATGAAGAATCTACCAGATTCTCTGATGCCCCGGAAATTAGTATTTATTTTCCGAGGATTTTCCAGAATTTAAATTGTGGGTATCGGATAGTTTCGTGGCTCGTGGATGGAGCGGAAGTGTTTCGGGCGAATAATTATTCAGGAAGTGTCATTTAGGGGGGGCGCAAGGGTTGACTTTTTATTCGTTGAGATTCTCTAAAAACTTCCTTCACGAAAGTTATAGAATTCGTCAATATGAGTTCGTGGACATGCGGAACTCGAGAATCAGAATTCGTATGAAGAAGTTATGGGCTCCGGAAAAACTTTCCATTTTGGTATAAAACGACGAAAATTTCCGGAAATTGCAAATAAGACTAGATTTCCAAAAACGGAAACCCAGCTCTGTTTTCTCTCTCCCCGAGCCTGAGTCGCCTCTCCATTTTCGCCGACTTCGTTCTCCCTCCTCCGGCCACCATAGGACCAGATTCAAAGTGGGTTCTCTTTGCCTCAATCCCCTTTTGAGGTCTGTGGAAGAATTGGAGCATGAAACGAGCTGTGGAGGCCGGTGCAAGGCCGAGAAGTTTGGCGGCGGAGCTGGGTCGGACCCAGATGTGAACTTCCGATTCCGCCACCATCACCGGTGTTTCTTGAGGGCTTTTGAAGCCCATAGGATGTTGATGCTACTCCCAGAGAGGCTTGGGACGATTTCACTTGTGAAGGAGGAATCGAAGCTTTGAAATTCTAGGGTTCATCGAATTTCAGATGTTGCGCGGTAAATTCAGGCCAAACGGCTATGATTTAGACTTTGTATTAGTTATGAAAGTTTAAATTGGAGTTGAGATGAAGAACTTTGGTGTTGGGAGTTTTGTGAAATTCTGACTTTGATCCGGCGGCGGTGCTACCACTGTGGTAGTGTTTTCCGGCTGTTTTCGGCCACCTAAGGGATAGTTTTTGTTCCTTAGTTCGATCTACTCGTTGATACGAGCATTTCGATATATTGTTTGTAATTTTTGGAGATCATATGAGCATGTTAGGGTTTTTACAGTTTCGGACCGTTCGATGTTTCGATCCGTGAGGATCCGACTATCCAATCGACTTGTGGTTTCGGCATATCGATTGTAGTTGTATTATGGGGACATTGGGTGGTCTCGGATGTGGTTTCGCCTAGATTGGCGTCACTTTGGGGATTTTAGTTCAAAATAGGGGTTTCAGACTTAAATCGTTTGTGAATTGTTACTAAGTAGAAACTGATAGGTACTTAACGAAGTATTCTTGGACGGTCAATTTGTGGGTTGGCTGCTTTGTTCTGTATTGAAGACACAGCAGGAGTTTCGAGGTGAGTAATCTCACGATGTTCATTCACGAACGAATTTACCATATTGTCTTGGAGTTATGAGATTAACTGTGACTATAGTGGTACTAGTGGCATTCCTGAGTGGATGATCAAATATATATATATATATATATATATATATATATATATATTTGCGTGATATATATATATATATATATGTATTGGTGGAATTTGTGTGATGAGTTGGATGATTGCTATCTGGGTGATGACTGATGAAATTGTGTATTGAGTTGTGATTGTAGGATATCATGTGTTGAGATACTATCTGTGTGATGATTAGTTGGATGATCGCTATATGTGTGATGACTGGCGATATCTGTGTGATGATTAGTTGAATGATCGCTATCTGTGTGATGACTGACGATATCTGTGTGATGATTAGTTGGATGATCGCTATATGTGTGATGACTGGCGATATCTGTGTGATGATTAGTTGAATGATCGCTATCTGTGTGATGACTGACGATATCTGTGTGATGATTAGTTGGATGATCGCTATCTGTGTGATGATTAGTTGGATGATGGCTATATGTGTGATGACTGGCGATATCTGTGTGATGATTAGTTGGATGATCGCTATCTGTGTGATGATCAGTAGGACGATGGCTATATGTGTGATGATCGGTGATATTTGTGTGATGATTAGTTGGATGATCGATATCTGTGTGATGACTGGCGATATCTGTGTGATGATTAGTTGAATGATCGCTATCTGTGTGATGACTGACGATATCTGTGTGATGATTAGTTGGATGATCGCTATCTGTGTGATGATCAGTAGGACGATGGCTATATGTGTGATGATCGGCGATATCTGTGTGATGATTAGTTGGATGATCGCTATCTGTGTGATGATCAGTAGGACGATGGCTATATGTGTGATGACTGGCGATATCTGTGTGATGATTAGTTGGATGATCGCTATCTGTGTGTTGATAGGCGATATCTGTGTGATGATTAGTTGGATGATCGCTATATGTGTGATGATCAGTAGGACGATGGCTATATGTGTGATGATCGGCGATATCTGTGTGATGATTAGTTGGATGATCATTATCTGTGTGATGATTAGTTGGATGATCGCTATATGTGTGATGACTGGCGATATCTGTGTGATGATTAGTTGGATAATCGCTATCAGTGTGATGACAGCTCGGTAGCGGAGCTGAATTGTTATTAAGTTAACTATAATCAAGAAGACTGCTGTGATGGTCGGGGCTACCTATAGACGTCAGAGAATGGGATTACGATGACTACTTTGACTTGAATTGCTTGACTTAATGTGACCTCCTGAACTAAATTATATGCAGGGGTTATTATGAATTGTTCTACTTGTTTTGAATTGTGATTGCCTTGTTTTCTTCTTGATTTGATTGATTGTTGGTTTGATTTATCTTGAAGACCATAGTGGTGACGATTGTGCTCTGTGTGAGGATAGGAAGGTGATTCATTATTTTCACCTTGATGTCATGTTGATGACAAAAAGCTCCTAGGGGGAGGGAATGAGTGTGATCATTGTGACTCACTTTTGTGCGTCAAGGGAATTTCAAACATTATCTAAGGAGGTTTTGTTTGACTGGGAATTTGTGAAATGAGATGCTAGGTTGAGAATCTGAGCATGTAGATTAGTCACGAGTTGACCTACGTAAGCATGAGATAGAAGATTTTGAAGCAGATGGCTATAGGTGTGAGATGTATGCTTATCGTTGTTTACGTTAGGGTGACTTAAGAAATGTGTTTTGCTTTGTGGTTTTGAGTTACTCATACGAGCTTGCAAAAGCTTACCGGGTTTGTTGTGTGGCAACCCGGTACACCATTCCAACAGTGTAGGGGTTATTTCTGC
>BDJD01001818.1:60311-83599 GCA_002564525.1 Rosa multiflora | reverse complement strand
TTTTGTTGTTGACAATTTAATTCGTAAGCTCGTGTATTATGTGACTCTGTGGAGCGAGTCAATATTGGAATTGTGGGTTCAAAGCATCAATATGTACTTAGGTTAAAACGGAAAAAGTTTCTAAGTATTTTGTATTGATGGCTGAATGTTCACGCATATATAATTATGAGGTTATATATCGATTTTTATTGTGTATAAAATCAGGGGCGTGACAGATTCGGACGTACATATGGCGCATGTGTTGGAAAATTAGTAATGTTTTGACATGTGTCATTCATTCATAGACCAAAACCACAAAACTAAACTATTAGGTCTGTCCATCAGACCTATAAATAGACCCGACCTAGATCATATTTTCTCCACATTTTTCAGAGAACTCTCTCTCTCTCTCACTCTCATTTTCTCTCTCTAGAAATTGTTTTTATCATATCTTTTAGACCCTAAGTTCAATTTAGGATCCATTTTCACCTATGGATTCATCTAAAAGAGCTCTTTCTATTAGTGGACAGAAAAGTCTGATTTGGTGACTTTATTTTTGACGATCTAGGAGGCTTGATTTTGTTTCATACTAGAAAGTGTGTCCGCGCTTTTCTGCGGGAATTACAATTATATGTTATTGCTCATCGTAGTAATCGTTTTTATAGATGATCGATATTACAATTGATCTTATAACATTACATATCAGAATCTCAGCCTCATTCTACTGTACCTGTCCTTATAATACCATTTGAAATCAGATGAACCTTTTCTTCTTGTTTTAACCAGTATCTGCAAGTTAAAATAGTTGATCATCAAATTCGACAATTCATATTTAAGAAGTTTTCTTGAATGTAGTTGATGTTTTTCTGCGATGTAGTGATCCTTGAATTCCTTTTTATATTGATAGGTTTAAAAAACTAAAAGCAATGGAGAAAACAGTATGTACCAGTTTTTTGTCTGTACTTATTGAATTCTGTCTGTTTCTTTCAATAAGTTGGCCAACTTTCTTTTGTGATGATCATCCAACTTAGGTATAATGATAACAGAAGAATATCTAGAATCAGTACATTGATTAACTATTTTAAACGCTGATTTCTAATGCAACAATTACAGTGATGATAGTTGAAATGATACAACGATGACTATTGTCAAATCTCAAATATGGGTTTTCAGTTTTGGTTTTAATTCAAATATTAAGAAAATAGTTTCAAAAGGCAATAAAGATTGAAAAGGTTTACTGAAGAAAATGCCACTATTGTTTTTGAAAAAGAAAGCTAAAGGAAGATAGTTGTGTTTCTTAAAATAGAATCAAACTTACCGACATGAATATCGTGGTGACCCTTGCAAATGAATGTAGCAGTTAGATTCAAAGTTGCCATGAATCTAGCCTGTGATGCTGTTTTTGTATTGAAGGCAGCATATTATTTTGCATCATCCAAGAAGATCATTTTCTTCTATGTTTTCATTTTTTTTCTTCCAGTTTGTGCTGAATGAACTTCGGAATGGTTGGTTAAGGCTGTGATGAACCAATAGTATAATTATTGAGAAAAAGAAAACGAAAAAAAAAAAACAAAAGAAACCAAAAAAAAGGAAAGATTAAAGCAAATTCAATGGAGCAGAAAGCGCACCTTTTATGAAAGCAACACACAACATATTGAGCTGTTTTTTTTTTTCTTTTTGGTTATTCAGGATCCAAGATGATGTGTATTTGGATTATAATGGAAACCATGAATTTCTGAAAATTTACATTTACTCATAGTTTTTAATGTCAATCAATTAAATCTAAGGTAGCCAACTTTCATTAGAACCACCACTCTTTTTCTACATGCTACTGATCTATATCAAAAATTTGTTTGGCAAGTATGATGGACTTCTTTATGCAATCTGCTAAGGATCACAGTGATAACACCATTTAATGAAAACTTATGAAAGATATGAGGGTAGTAGGGCTTAATCAATATGCTAAATAATTTTGTGGCTTTACAAACGTAGACAACAGTAAGGCCTAATCCTATCAAATTTCAATTAAGCAAGCTAGTTTCAGTTGATAAGAAATGAAATAAGGGTAGATATCTTACACATAGGTAGACAGATATTATGAAAGATTATCTTGTTCCTGCAGTTGAAATCAAGAAACTGAGACAGCCGTTGTTTTCTCTGGAATAGTGGCTTGTTCCATGATCTGACAATTGAAATTCAGTTAATACAGATAACTATAACTAATTTAAATTTCTTTTCTTAAATAAATAGAACCATTATATCACATTCACAGATATTCTAACTTTACCTGTGTAGTATAAGCCAATCAATTGCAGTATTTTTTTTTTCTTCAGACCAATTTCAAAGATTGCACCAAAATTTTGCTGGCTGGCTTGGATTGATCCGTTCTTGATTGTAATTTTACGCGTGTAGTATAAGTCAACCAATAGCTTGATACTACTATTGGTTTGACTTATACTACCCAGGTAAAGTACAACCAGAGTTATGACAACGCTAAACCATTGTTAAAGCCAGATCAAGTTTCAGATCATGAGATAATGCACTGTGAACAGCAAATGTCACTTATGCATGCTATCCATGTTTTTAAAATATAAAATAAAAACTGATCATTATTTTGGACAATAGAAGAGATCTCGATATTAAATCGTCAAAAAGTTTTATGCGGTTGAGATTATTTTGTACAAACCCTTAACCCTGAATCCTAGATTTTTAATTTGATTATTGAAAGTTGATACTCAGTAGCAGCTAGAACATTTCCACATTAACAGATATATGGTGTTTAATTTGAGTAGGCTGCGACACAATTTTTGATATAGATCAGTAGCATGTAGAAAGAGAGTGGTAGCCAACAGATGTTGAAGTAGTATAGCAAGTGATTGAAGGATTTTGATTTGGAATTTGAGTAGGCTGCGACACAATTCAGCATGTAAAAGTTTGTTTCACTTGTGTGTTTGTAGATCGAAGGAAATGGCAAGCTGATAAATAAAAGTAATGAAAAGAAAATGATTATAAATAATTCAATAATCACAGAACATCAAGTGAATCGTTAAACTCGATCACAAAACACCAATGTTCTGAACTCAAACAACCAAAAGTACGTAGCAATCAATCAGGAATGTAGAATAAGAACATAAGTTAACACCTGATCAAGTTCTAGCTCCATAGGTGACACAACTAATGCTGTGCAATCTGGAAATTGTCAATGCCTTAGATGTGAAGCTTTTTAACATCTGTTTGAAAAAAGAGTATTGTTAGAAACGGAGTTGGAGGAATAAATCCAATTTAAAGAGTTTTGATCTTACCCTGTATTTGGAGGGCACTTGCAGTTGATGAATTTCATAGGCAAATCTGAGAAGCAAAGATGCAAGAAAGAAATATGATTGCTTCCATTTTTTTGTGGTTAATTAGCTTTCCTAAAACCATATAAGATAATAAGACCACCATGTTGAAGCTTACATCAATAGATGGATTTATTCGTTTCTATTCCAATCTAATTTTTGCATTTTTGATCAATGTTGACTTCTGATGCAAATGTAAGGTTCTGGAATTTTCAACCAGTGCTCTTGATGGGCTGTAAGATCCTCAAATTGTTCCTGCAAAATCGATATAAAAAAAATCCCACTGAATCAGAAACCAAACAAAGACGCGAACAAAATTTCAGAAATTCAGAAACCGATGCAATTGATTACGTGATTGCAGCAACAATTGATCTTTCCATCTCTTCACACAAAGCAAACAAACACACGCTATTTTTCCAATATCAATGAGATTTTCAGAAGAAGAAAAAACAAAAGTGTGAGTTACAAAGAAGTTAACCCAGATTTTTCAAGTGATATATTCCAAGAGTAAAAACTCCTTTGATTTTCATGATCAAATAATTAACGTTTTTATCTAGTTAGTGATTTCTTGCATCTAAACAGTAGGACACCAGATATCAAAGGGCAAAGTAGGCTATAGTTCAAGGGTCAATTAATGAAATTATTTTGGAAAGCATCAAAAAATTTCTAAGACCTAGAATCTCATTTTATTCAATTGGATTTTCAGTTTTGGATCTAATGGTTTATTTTATTAACATGTGATTTCAATATTTAGTGGTTTAAATTCTAAGAACACCAAATGTAGAAATTCATATATCTAGAAGACAAATTGAAGCAGAAAATTAAGAGAAGTTACCTGCAACAGAGGAAAGTAACCAGGAATGGTTTGACAATCCTCGGTGTGATATCAATTGTGTTGCAGATTCTGAAAAGAGAGCTGAAATTCGATATTTCAGTAGGCAAATAATAAATCATTAGCTTATTCAACTGAGAATCAGGTTATATTTGTTATTGATTTCTGGTATTGACATGTTATTAGATTTGAATAAGGTTTCATGAAATGGGAAAGCTAACCTGCATATTACACACAGCCATCTGAGCTTGATGCATCTATCTAATATGTGTTGCAAGTTCTAAACAAAATCAGATAAATTATTCAGAAAAAAGAATTCAATAACCTCTACCACTCTTTTCTAGCTTAATCAATTTTGATAGCAACACCATCATCACCCTTATCTCCATTCAACCCGAAGCTTAAAGCCAATCAACTTCATTCACATCTTAATATACAAATACACAAAATTTAGAAACAAAAAACACTCACTGAAAACCACAATCTCAGATAACTGAAAGAAACCCAAATCAAACATATACCTCTTCTTCTGTTGAAAGCTTTCTCCCAAAATCGATTAAAATTTCAGCAGGAACCTCTTCCGAAACAAACCCAAACCCTCATCCGAAAATTGACCAAAATCTTGGATCTTTCCTCTTCTTTTTCCTACCTCAGCGATCTGCAATCAAAATAGAAAATCTCACATCAAATCCATAACTCAAAATCACAAATTTTATATCAGATCTAGCTCATAAACTTCGTCCGTCATAATTGAGATTTGTTTAACGCAACCCGGAATAGACTTGCCTGTGGAGATAAAACCCGACCCGAAATTGAAATCTCCGATGAAGAAGTGGTTGAAGAAGATGGCGTTGGAGGAAGAGCCGCAGTTGAGGATGTAGTCGTCTGAGGGAGTGAAGGCGGCTGTTCAGAAAGTAGGGGAGAGAGCAAAAAAGTCAGTCTAGGAGGCTTCTGGAGGAAGAGAGAAGAAAAAAAAAAGTCAGTGGCAGAGGCGTAAAAAAAATCTAAATGAGGGCAGAACTGTCTTTTCGATCTCTTATGAACAGTAGTAACAGTAACCGGGCTTTAGTATATAGTATAATTATCCATGACTGTCGGAAATAAGGTAGGGGATCTTGGGGAAATTTTTTATGATTGGATATTGATTTTATGTGCTTTGTGTTTAGGGAAAATTTTGCAAACAATACACGAACTAAAGGCCATTAATAATTTCTATAAATAAAGTTCTAAACCGAGCATTTCGGTACACGAAATCTAAAGTCCGACCCACTATCTAGACACGACGTCACTAACACCGTTTCATCCTCTGCCACCTGGCATAAATTGAGGGGTAAATTGGTCTCTCTTTGTATCTCTCTCTCTCTCTCACTCACACACACACACACACCTGCTTGCTCAATGCAGCACCACCACCCTTTCATCATCAGTTTCTGCCACATGGATGGGCCTCTGCAACCACCTCCTCTCCCGCCACTATAGCACCACGATTGTCATTCCGTCCACTCCGTCGTCCACCATCCCCTCATCTTATTCCCAAAATCCACTCACCCAAATCCTCCAACTCACCACTTCTTCCGGTCCTCCCCGATACGCTCAGCCGCCTAAGACTTCGACTACCACCTCGCCAATTGCCTAGCCACTGCTCCCCAGCCTCTCTACGCCATAATCGACTTCCAGATCGGCTAAACCAAGGATCAAAATCTCTAAACAGCTCCACAAGAATTTCTTCTCTATTCCTTAGCTCAAACCCACCTCACTATAAAGTAACTGCACCCATAAACCCCACAGTCCCAGAAGATCAAAGAGTCCTAGAAGAAAACCGATACTGAAAAATGTAAACTAAGACCCATAAACAAATCACTTGAAAAAGGTGAAAACTTCAAGACCCAGAAGATCCATACGGCTCCACCTTGGAATCTGGGGCTATTCCAACCACTTTGTGTTCCATTCAATTATACATCAAGGTTTAAAGTACCAATCTTGGCCCAAAATGTAGATGCATCCATCATAATTAACAATACCCAATATTGTTTTCCTATTCTCAGAACCATTGCAAACATTGAAAACCAATACACAACCGCACCTAGATCACCAAAACATGAAGAACAAAAAAAACCCAGACCCTCAATACTGGAGCAAAATATTCCGAGACCGAATGAAACTGAATAATTATTGATAGGGGTGAGGTCGTAGACATTCAAGACCACTGGAGTCTCAGGGATCTTGTTGTTCAGGTCAATCCCACCGGCCGAACTCGGCACCGTTGTCCTCCAAAAATCTATTTGAAATTCTAATCGGAGGTGGTTGGGTGACTTGGGTTTGTGGAGAGGAAAGAGTCAAAGAGTACTAAATTACCCTTGAACAAATGACTAATGACATAGATTTAACAGCGTCATTAACGTCGTGCACGAATAGTGGGTCGGGTTTCAGATTTCGTGTACCAAAATGCTCGGTTTAGAATATCGGCGTTTAATTGTTGATATATTTGAGTGATTTGGGCTTGGAGATCAATGTTTTGGACAAGATGACTAGCAAAAGGGAATTGGGGGATTTGATTGAGTCAGGGGGTTAATTTATAGGGGAAATGACAATTTACCCATTTTTGGGGTTAATTAACCCCATTTACCCAAACACTCTAAGAGATTGCCCACTTACACAATAATTTTTATTTCTAAACCCCCCTTACCCAAAACTCTAAGAGTTGGACCTGTTTTCTTCATATTTTTGGACTGTTTTGCCTTGATCAATCTCTCTATTACCCACTTACACAATAATTTTTATTTTTAAACCCCACTTACCCAAAACTCTAAGAGTTGGACCTGTTTTCTTCATATTTTTGGACTGTTTTGCCCTGATCTCTCTCTCTCTCTCTCTCTTACACAATAATTTTTATTTTTAAACCCCACTTACCCAAAACTCTAAGAGTTGGACCTGTTTTCTTTCTCTCTCTCTCTCTCTCTCTCTCTCTCTCTCTCTCTCTCTCTCTCTCTCTCTCTCTCTCTCTCTCTCCCCCTCCCCCTCCCTCCCTCCATCCCTCCAGCAGGTCGCCCACGACGCCTGCTCTCGCCATTGCCACGTCGAAAATCTTCGTCCTGCTCATCGCGGCCAGGCTCGGCGCCAAGCTGATGTTCCTCGTTGCTGATAAGCTCGGCAAGGCCGGGTTGGACCTTCTGAAGGAATCGACAACCGCCAGTAGAATTGGAAACGTCTTCGATTTGCTTCTGTCTCTCTCGTCGGCGACTGTTCATCACGAAAATCGCAACTTGATTGTATCTCCCGTCCCGGGCTGCAACCGGAATCGTTGCACCTGGAGTCAAATCAGTGTGAAGGCAAACAGTCAATCGGAATTGTAGGCAAAATCATCAACTGGAGTCGAGATTATTGGGGAGAAATAATGTAATACCCTGAAAAATCCAAATTATTTTCCGAGGACATTTTAGAATGATTTCGCGGTCATGGGTGATTGTACGAAGCTTGGAGAAGTGTGGAATTAGTTCGAATGATTATATTTCGAAAACGTTGTTATTTAGGGGCACGCGAAAATTGACTTTTTATACGTACAGAATTTAGGAAAACTTCCTTCACGAAAGTTGTAGAGCTCATCGATACGATCGCGTACATATGCGGAACGCAAAAATCGGAGTTCGTATGAATTAATTATGATTTTTTGAAAAAATTTCTAGTTTGGTATAAAGCTTCTTTTTTGGAAATTTTCCCAAAAAATCTCAGTTTCCGGTTTTGGAAACCGGCACCTTCTCTCTCCTCCCCCCCCCCCCCGCGTCCGAGCTCGATGGAAAGGACTGCAAATTCTTCACCGGCCGAGTTCTTCCTCCTCCGGCCACCAATCTTCACCAAACTTCTTCCATTGGCTTCGTATGGTCCTTGCGCACCCGTCTGTGGTGACCTTGCACGGTAGCGCGGCCTGTAGCGGCGGCGGCAAGCTTGTTTCGATTTGAGTTCGATTTTAGTCAACGCCGGTTTTCTCCTAGTTCCGGCCACCAAAACTTCCGATCCTTAGCTCCATGAACTCGCCTCAACCTACTGATCATCATACTAGGAGGATTGCACCTGGAGTGACCGGTTTCACGTTCGTCGGAGCTCGACCGGTTTTCGATCCGAAACCAAAACCGTTCGATCATGATATCTCACGATATAGTGCATCGTTTTGATTGATTCTTGAACTATGGAGTTCACCTTGATGTTCTTAACAACTCTCTAGAAGTAATGGAGGCCTCAAATTGAAGTTTTTACGTCAAAAATCGAGCTTGCCGGTTTCTGCATTTCTTCGCCGGTTTCTGGAAAATTCCGGCCACCTTCATACAGTTCAAGGTAATTTTCGACCCCTTCCGGTCATTTTCAGACTTCATGCTAGTTATGAAAATTGTTGGGCTTGATGAGATGAAGAGGAGCAGCCAAGCCCCGACACCATTGGCGGTGGTCGGCTGTGGCTCTGTCCATTTTCCGGCGGCCCTTTTCCGGCCACCTCCGGGGGTCAAAAATTTGATTTCTTTACATTTTTAGATTCTACATTTCAATACGATCATTTCAATATATTATACGCATTTTTTGGATATCGTATGATTTAGTTATGAATTTTTACGGTTTCGATTAATTTCGATAATCCAATTAATGTTTTTTGAAGATCGGACCGTCCGATGGAGTTGTAGTTTTAATATGTTGATCGTATGACAGTCCCGGTGACTTTGTGAGGTCACGGGCGAAGATCCGACCGTTGGATCTTCGTATACTTGTGAATTAGTGATTCGGAAGGCGATTCGTGAGAATCCGACCGTCGGATTTTCGTGAAATTTTGTAAAGATGTTTATAAGGACGATTCAGGAAGATCCGACCGTTGGATCTTCGTGATAATTTTGGGGGATGATCCTATGGGCGATCCGTGAGGATCCGACCGTTGGATCATCATATAATTTCGATCCGACCGTTGGAGCGTCTTTATTTTTGTTTATGAGTGTTGGCTAAGTTATGATCATACTGGATTTAGGTGATTGACGGTCTTCCTTGGTGAGCGGTTTTGGCGTGTTTTGTGAAATTGAAGACGCTGCGGGATTAGAGGTGAGTAAATCTCACGTGGCTCATATTACGAACCGAGCACTTTTAATTAATTTATTTTGTCGTAATTGTGTGAAAAATATTTATGGAATAAATATTTGTTTTTAATCATATGGACTTGATCAACTACGGTCCATAGGTAAGTAAAATGTTTTAATTATACAAAATGAATTTCCTGATTTTCTTGTGTGATTTATAGTTGGTATTAGTGGTCATTCCTGAGTGGGTGATTACGTATATATATATTTACGTGATTATATGTGGAATGGTGTGACATTGAAAAGTGTGGAATTGTGATGATTTATTTATTATGGTTTGAGATGTGACTTATCATATTTATATGTGGCTTTATACGTGACTTACCATATTTATACGTGACTTACCATATTTATACGTGATGATCATGATCACTGAGTCATGTGGATTTTATGATGGACATTGGGGGATGTATAGAGTGTTGGAACGTAGTGCTCTGAGGACTGGGGGAGTCCGAAGAACGCCGGTTAAATAATAACCGAGATGTATATCGTTTATTTAAGCCTTAACCGAGGTGACAGATAACGATGTTGTTAGAAATCTAACGTGTTATTGGTGTTGGGTGTAGTGCTCTGAGGACTGGGAGTCCGAAGAACGCCGGTTAAATAATAACCGAGATGTATATCGTTTATTTAAGCCTTAACCGAGGTGACAGATAACGATGTTGTTAGAAATCTAACGTGTTATTGGTGTTGGGTCCAAATAGTTGGGATGGACCAAAGTAGTGATATTGTGGTTAGAAGAGTGTGGAAAAGTATTCGTTGTGGATTTCTCGTGTTTTGTTTGATGTTTCATCACAAATGTTTTGATTGTTGATTTTTACTTGAGTTAAAATAAATTTGTTATAAAATCAACATTCCCTTCTTATTTACTCACGAGCTGTCAAAAGCTTACCGGGTTTGGTGTTGTTGCAATCCCGGTACACTATTCAAATTGTATAGCGGGTAATCCTACAGGTTAGGAGAATCAGGGCGGAGATCGTGCGGATTAGAGTATGGTTTTAGTTTTACAGCTTGTAAATTGTGAGGTGAGTGATGCTCAATTTGAGCTTTACATATTTACTTTGTATAAGTGAGTTGTAATAATTAATTTGAGATTTGAAATTTGGGTGACTTGTGTTCTAGTTGATTTTTCATGTTTCAGATTTTGAATTAGTTATTCAAAATTCGGGGCGTGACAAATAATCTTCCTGTTAGGGGGCAATAATGTGTCTTAATTGTTATAAAGTCTCTATAATTGTGTTCAGTGGTATTTTCCTTTGTGTTAAAGACTGCTTCTAATGTGTTTTGGTATTTCTGATATATTATTGGGGGCAATAATCTGTTTATTACGGGGCAATAATATATTTGTTTTGTTATTTTTTGCAGGAATATGAGTGGTCCTTTTGTTGTTAGGTGCATTTATTCTTGTTAAGAAGCCACCCGGGAGGCCTAGGGTGAAGTGGTTCAAGTGAAGTGGAGAGTGTGAAAAAAAAGCCAATTCATTGTGGACTTAAATTCACCAAGTATTGAATTTGAATACCTGTACTTTTGTAAACTAATTTAAAACCAAACTGAGTTACTTCTTACCATCTATAAAAAAAATTATTGGGGGGCAATAAATTTTTTATGACCCCCCAATAAACCTAATTATGTTGGTTAATGAATCTAGCAGCATTTTGTTGAAATGACTTGTAATAAATGAATCACAGTTAAGACATTATTGTGGGGCAATAATCTGTCTATTGCCTCCCAATAGACCACCCCAAAAATCACCAGTTTCTATCATTGACAGATTATTGTACTTTAATAAACTCAAAAAAATATAGGACTTATCAAAACTCTAATTTTAGTGATTAATTAACCACAGTTAAGAAATTATTGGGGGGCAATAATCTGTCTATTGCCCCCCAATAGAGGTGGCAAATGGGCCGGGCCGGCCCATTTTAAGCGGGCCTAGTCGTGCTCTTGGGCCGGCCCATTTATTATCGTGATGGGCTCGTGCCGGCCCATTTACTTAAACATTAAGCCCGGCCCGGCCCATGGCCCAAGCCCATATCGTGCCGGGTCGTGCTCGTGCCGGGTCAATAACGGGCCGTGCTCGTGCCTACCCACTATAAAGCACGATTTTAAAATCTTAATTTGAACAAATAAAAATTAATTTTATTTAACTATTTAGAAAATTAAAATAAATTAAGTTCTACAACGTTTTTCTTAATCTTAGCTTTTTAAGATTAGATTTCTAATAATTTTTTATATTCCACTATAAGAAAGAAAGAAAAAAAAAAACTCAAAATATATTGTTTTTAGTATATTATTGTGAGATTAATCTTTATTAATATAATAAAGATTTAGTATCTATTATTCTTTCCTTCATTCTATAGTTGTATTATTATGAGATTAGTCTTTATTAATAAACATATATTTAATATTTAGAAAAAAATACTTATGTCAAAACAAGGATATAATGTTTTGTTTCATTATTTTGACAATATAAAAGAAAACATTGGTGAAATTGTCATGAGATTTTAAATAAAAATGTCTCATATTCAAATCTCATCATTGTAGTTTTTTAATATTTTTTTTAAAATGAAATTTTGTGTTTGTAACGGGCCGGCCCACAATATGTCGTGCTCGGGCCGGGGCGGGCCAATGGGCCAATATTCTTAGGCTCAGCCCGACCCGTTATTCTAATGTGGTCGGGTTGTGTCGGGCCACTAACGGGCTTGGGCCGTGTCGGGCCCGTGCTTAGTAGCCCGTTTGCCATCTCTACCCAGCAATAGACCAGAGTTTTGACATCGTCCTGTTGAGCAAAAATTGCACACAATGAGCGTAAATGTCACCCAACATAATTTCACTCGTATTCATTAAAAGAATAGAGTTTTAATTAGTTCGGGTTCGACCCATTCAAGACAGAATGTGTCTTTTAATTACAATCCCCATTACAGGGAAACACCCTTTGATTCCTATTATGAAGAAATCAATTGTAGGGATGTGTGTGTTTGTTTACTTTTGTGGCTGCACCCGGATGTCTGAA
The DNA here is from genome assembly GCA_002564525.1 of Rosa multiflora. Lineage (NCBI taxonomy): Eukaryota > Viridiplantae > Streptophyta > Magnoliopsida > Rosales > Rosaceae > Rosa > Rosa multiflora. The sequence goes on along the minus strand of BDJD01001818.1, from coordinate 71,329 downwards.
TGGGTTGCCTACGTACCCTGGGAGAGGGATCAAGCCATTTGTAGTTCAAGAATTCCAATGGGTGAATGACCCATTGGAGGGTATTGCTTTTTGGAATAGGAATAGTGTTTGGACGACTTTGGTGTAAGTGAACCAGGGATTCGATTTTGGATTTGTTTGGAAAAGCTATGACGTTTCCTGGTGTTTGGCGGAATTTGACTGATGAGGCCATGGATTCGAATTGAATGAACCAGGGAGTCAGGGATTTTGTTTAGACTTGCGGTTGCATCTAGTGGGTCGCTAGATTGCCTACATACCCTATGAAGGGATCAAACCGTTGTAGTTCGAAAGAATTTGTATTTCTTGTGTTGGGAGAATTTTTGTGTCAACGGATGTACATATATTTTTTTTGAATCCGTCGAATGTATTTCTTCTGCAGACGCCGGAATTTAATTTGGGCACCCTAATGTGTTGAATATTTTACTGGGCCGTGTAAATGGGCTTTTGTGTTGTTGACAAACAAATTTAGCCAGGCCCGAACTCCTGAGGGAAACTGTCTTGAAGTGGACTTTGTAGTGCTTCGAAATTCGTAGGCAAACCCATAAACTGATTTGGACACCCATCTTTTCGTCCCAGGCCTTTTAGCTTTGTTTCGCGTCAGGCCCGAATGATTTGGGCACCCATCTTTCTTTCCAAGCCTTTAGCTCTATTATGTGTTAGGCCCAATTGTAATCTACATTGAAATCCACGAGGTTAAACTGGTAGGTTCCGTCTTCACTTTGGCCAAACTGATCAGTTGGAGTCCTTGTGGCTAACCCAAACGGATAGGTACCAAATCAGAGATGGGAGTCAATCTCAATTCGAATTGGAGAAGGAGACACCTTCCTGTATTCCCAATAAAAGGAGGGCTTTGTCACAATGCTCTACACCCCTGCTTCTACACAAAGAATCGGAAATTACTCCCTTGTTCGCAAAAATTGGGTAAAGGCTTCTCACTTCTTACTTCTCCTCTGTAGCTCCAATTTCTTGTTCATGTGCTGATTGCTCTGATTGATCATTGTTACCCAGATTTTCTGCTACGGGTTCGGAACGATTCTTCAAGAAATTGGCGCGTGCTTCCACAACTTGTACGCATTCATCATGCTATTTTTTCTGATTATCCATTTCCTGGGTTTTAGTTGAAATCCAAAGCTGGAGCGCAGCATCATGTTTCTTGGGCTGTAATTTGTATTCAACACCGACTTGCTGCATACTTGCAGAAAGTCTTGACTTGCAGCTCATCTTTGACAAGTTTTTATACAATTAAAGCTACTTGTCATTATCGACAGGTCTCTACAACCAAAGTCTCAGGAAGGTCAGCTCGACTGCACAACATCATTCTTGAAGGCAAAGCAATTGTTGGTTAGACTTTCTCCACTGCTACTCACCGAAAACAATTAATACTGCTGCAGTTTGCATTCACGGTTTCAAAGAAACCACTAATTAAACATTGCCAACATTTGTCTTCTAGCAAGTATCAGATTGAAACAATTAATTGAATCCCCCCGTTTGGCTTTTACAAGTTCCAAGTTGAACATGTTTTTTTTTTTTTTGTCTTCTTGTCATCACTTTGATCTGACCACCGTTTGCAATATATGTAATTATGCAATACATGTTTAAAGCCTCTAGTTTTCTTGCTGCACTTCAAGTTTGACTTCATGTTGTCATCAAGTTTGACTTCATTTTGTCATCATCTTACTGACCATAGCAGCTGATCATTAATTAAAATGCCACCACATCTTGCTTTGATTTGCCACCCCGTGCAACACCGCTTCGAACGTAAAACCTTCACCAATCTTTAGCTTGTCTGTTTTTTGATTCTTGGAACAAATATATGAATTTAATTATTCCTATCTTGGTTCCAGAACATGACTTTGCCTTTCAACTAACAATTAACACGAAAGCTTCTACATATGTAGGAACAATCGAATCTACACCGCCAAGCTCCAGAGATCAATTTCAGAGTGGTAAGTACTGCAAAAACTGGCAGTCTCGCTAACTCTCTTCTTTTATTTCTCTTCCTCTGTCCACGGCTCTGCCTTCTGACTTTCTTCTTTTATTTCTTTTCTTATGCAGGTTACAGAGGCAAAACACTAAGGGTGAGGCTTTGTATTTCTTTGCTTGGCATTGTGAACTGGTAGTTTGGGATTTGTATTTCTTTTTGGAAGTGGTGGTGGAAAAGTTTTGATACGGTGGAAGGATAAAAGCAAGGCAGCAAGGGAGGCATTTTATGTGATGGGTTTTGCTGCGTTTGGAGGAGGAGCATGTACTGCATAGGTTGTGATATCGGAACTCGGCCGTTCATGAACGACCCCTATGTTCCAATATTTAAAACCTCAGCAGCCGTGTTGCATTAAGACGTCAGCCGTTCATGAACGACCATGTTAGTCTTAATTCAAGAGAAGATTGTTCGGCCGTTCTTGAATGACCATGGTTGTCTCAAAAGGGTGTTGGTTGTTCATGAACAGCCCCCTTTTGCCTTGAACAAAACTTGTTAATTCCCTGCCGAAGCAAGCAAGAGCAGCATGATGCAGTGTATACCTGAACTTCTCCCTTCGAGCCGCTTCGATTTCGCTCTCTGTTTTGGCAGAGTCTTGGCCTCTTGTTTTCTGAATATTCTCCTCCTCTCTCTCCGTGTCTCTCTGTGTGTATTTCTCTTCGGTGTTGCAGCCTATATATAGTGGTCATGGGATAGGCGTAACCGGGTAGTGATAATCACTTTGTATTTTGCATTTGAATTAGAATAACAAGTCTTATCTTTATCACTTGTTATCTTTGAATTGGTTGAGATATTAATCAATACTTGAATAGTCAAAGGTTCAAAGCTAGCAGAACTTATCCTTGACGTTATTCAAATCCAAAAGACTTTGAAAATATTTGAATAGCCCCCCTTGCTTGCTGTTTGAACTTGGTCAAGGCTATGTGACAAATATCTATATGTATTTCTTTTCCTTTGCCACGGCAGCTGCATATATGTAGCAACCAAATTTTTTTTATGTCTCAACACGTCCGAGACCTGCAAGCGAAGCCTAGACCCGATTCCGTCGTGGAGAGTTTCCCGGACATCTGACGAACAAAACCGGAGAAGCCCAGAGGGGTTGGGATTGTGGAGTTGGATGGTGTCATCCTCTGGTGGTCCGACGGTGGGACAGAGTGGCGGCGGTGGAGGCCAACATCGACGGTGGAGTGGTGGGCATGGTGGTTAGAGAGAGAGAGAGAAAGAGAGCCTGAGACGAGGTTAGAGAGAGAGAGAGAGAGAAATCGATGAGGGGGAGGAGAGAGAGATATGAGTGTAATTTGTTAATTAAAATGAGGGCAATACTGTCAAACACTATTAGATTGGGTAAATGGGGTTAAAAAACTCTTTATGGAGTAAGTGGGCAATTTTTGGGCTAATATTGGGTAAGTGGTCACGGCCCCTAATTTATATGTTTGGATATTCAAGTCACAGTTGCAAAACCGTAAAGTACACAGTATGGGACGTGTAAACTTGCATATTCTGGTATATGAATTAACAAGTATATAAATGGAGTTGGATTGCATCATTGTTTGATATGCATGTTATAATTGAAATATATGATGGTATTATCTTTGGTCAATTATCTATGAGGAAGTTTTATGTCCCTATATATTGACAGATATTAACAAATTTTGTAGGTATTGAATTAAGATACTAGAGCAAGTTCCAATATGTATATAATGTCAAATGGTTTGTAAAATTTGTGTTTTCTTTATGTTTGTTTGGAATAAAGAATGAGTACTAGTGTATTATGTGATAAAGACTGTAATATATGCTTCTACTGGAATTTCGAGATCTTGTTATCTAGTTGTTAGTTCACTATTTTTTTAATCACATTTTGGTTATAGAAATTTTAGTTCTATAATTAAGATGTGATTCACACCTTAACTCGAGATTAGAAAATTAGCTCGAGTCAGGGTGTGACAGTAGTATACAAGTGCGAGGGCACTAGAAATGCTGAACTTTCGGGACCATATTATTGGAATGAATGTAACCTAAAATATATTCATCGATCAAGAATCTGGACAAGGAATTGACCACAAGGGATTGCATAAAATATTATTTTCTTTCTGCAATTATTCTCTTGTAAGATAGCTATAGATCTATCTGGCATATCCAATGGCTATTGTTTCATTCAATTCGACGCTTAAACTTATTTATGGCTCTAACTCTTTTACTCTCAACTGTATAAGAAACTTATAAAATCAGGATTCTTCCAAATTTGATATCTTGAACATTTTAATTCAAGAAACTTAGAGTAGCCTAGAACAACATTATAATTGGTTTCCAAATGATTCCTAGCTTAAATTATGTCTTATTAGGTCACACTAAACTTATAAGGGCTGTGAAAAGTTACACCTCAAACAAGTTTATGGAGAATAGCTCACATACTGCTAGCTAGGGCTAGAATTTTTGAATTTTGAATAGGGATAAATATTGTTAAAACCTAGTCTTAGTAATCCAAATAAAATCATGATTCTAAAATTTCAACAAGAGCTAGAGTCTCAAGACGTACCTTTTACCTTTCATATCAATATCCTTCAAAACTTGAGAATAATTAAATTTGAGTGTAAGGAATCTTAGGCGTCCAATTGTTTGAGCAATAGTCTTTTACCATAATTGACCAATGCTTAAAGATCTCCCGAATGCACTGGAATCAATATTGTTATAAACTAATGTTATTCACAAATGCTATTAACTTAGTATTCCTCAAAATTTCTTCTATGTTCTGCCTAGTAAGCAGCTTCAACTTCATACTCTACATAAATCCTTTTTTTTTTATTGGATTAAATTCAGTTTATTCCCCTGAGGTTTGGGGATAATTTCATGTTAGTCCATGTCCTCTCTCAATTTAATCAGTTTACCCCAAGAACTTTTCAATTCTCCTCAACCGTGTCCAATTCCTCACATTCCGTCTAAATTGAATGCTAACTACGACCATAGAGCCCACTTTAGGGGATAAAATTGTCATTTCAAAAAAAAAATTATAAAAAATAAAAAAATTTCATCTTCTTCGTCCTCCTCCTCCTCTGGTCCTCCTCCCCAAAACCAAACCACACTTCATCTCAACTCACCACCATCACCATGCTCGCCAGTCTCCTAAAAATCCTATCCGGCCTTCGCGTCGTCTGGTGACACCAGAAACCAGCTCACACGCCGATCTCATCACTGCCCAGAAATGCTTTGGGCATCCATTGTTCTGCCATGGCCGCCTCCTCACCACCAGACCCGGACCGCCCCTCACCACCAAATCCACTTCCTAGCCATGAAACTCAGACAACTCCTCACTACCAAAGCTTTCTAGGTGTCCAAATCCCAATCACAAAACCTACTTTGTCACTCAAATTCATCACCAACATAACCCAGATTCTAAATCCCACTAATGCATCTCAAGCAACGCCAAATTGTAGAAAACAAAGCTCCAATTCCAAATGCCCGAGTTCATTCTATTGGCCCACTGATTCAAACAATAAGAACACAATGATGATGATGGAGAATTTCAGAATTTGAAAGGATCTCTTTCCAGAAAATCATTATTTACACCTTGTGAGAATCAAAGGTCGAGTTGAGTCTGATCCAAATTCCCATTCTTTCAAATATTCAATGCTCGCATAATTGGCCATTCTTTCTTGGATTGATTTTTCCTATCCTTTGAAAAATTCAATCTTTCTCTAGTTTTGCTCTCTTCTCTGTGGTTCTCTTGTTTTCGTTGCCATTTTCTCTGTTCTTCTTTCCCTGTTTCTTCTTCAACTCTGTTTGTTGAGCCCCAAAATCTAAAAGCTAAAGAAGACGACCTATACAGCACAGATCTGCATCGAGTTGATAACAAAGCATTCTTCATCGTCTGAACAAAACCATTAGATTGCTTCCCCAAGCATTCTTCATCGTCTGAGCAAAACCCAACTTGAAAAGATGGAAGTATAAACCAGAACCAAAGGACGTTGAGACTTGAGGCGAGACCTTGAAGCTCCATAAACGATTGGATTTGGGAGAAGAGGTTGATGGTGGAGTGGATGAGGTCGAAGGTGAGCTTCTTACATACGGCCACGACATCACTGTGGTCCAAGATCGCTGGCGTTGTGTTCGCGCCGGCTGGTGGTTCTCGGTCGACGTCGTAGTATGCAGCTCTGTCACAACGTTTTTGGGGAATCGGCGACAGTGACGAGGGTGTAAGGTATTGCTGCTGCTTTAGCCATCTGGTGGAGGTCGTGGGAAGGTTTTTGGGGAGCATTGAGAATGGACACAAATAGAGAGGAGGAGGTGGACGAAGAAGATGAAATTTTTTATTTTTTTTTTATAAATTTTTTGTAACGCCCCAAACTGCACCTCGCCAGCTTGAGCACGTCACAGTGCCGCGAGACTCTAAAACATAAACCGAATGCTCGATTTACATTCTAGAGAACCGCAAGGCATTTTTGTTGATAAACTTTTCGTAAAACGCACAGCGAAAATTTTTAAATACTTTTGAGGTGAAAGCTTCTTGAAATTACAAAATTCACTTTGTTCGTCTAGAACTTGTCATTTTTGACTGGTCGAGGCTTAATAGGCTTAACCACAAAATGAACATTTAATAAGAAGTTTTGGAATAGCCTGGATCAAGAAATAAAGATCGAGAGTGCATCAAAAACTCGTTTACCGTCCGGAAGGGTTATCAAATTCCGCTCCCCAGCTCCATCCGCTACAATCCCTTTACCAGTGTACAGTCCCTGCACATACACTGTTGTAGGGGTGAGCTTTCATCCTCGCTACTGTATGGGACGTGCTTCGGCTAAGTTTGAAAATCAACTAAAACTTTGTAACGATTTGGATTTGGGCCCAGTGTGAAAACAAAGTGAATATATATGTAAGAACGACAAACTTAAAATATCATTCATCTTAAAACTCGATGCATGATTAGAAAACTACTTGCGATTTACCTGATGGCCTGGTTCCGTAGAACCAACATCTGACCTTACCAGTCACAAAGCGCCAAACTTAACACACTAGCTACACACACGGAACCGGGTCGTCATTGCGATTGCGCATCGTCCGACCGGTGTAGCTAACCCTCCAGAGGTTTAGGGGTGGCTAATCCCCAAGGAAGTCATCGACCACCTTTCCGCTCTCTCTCCCACCGCCATCAACAATCTTATACGCACGTTAACTTGAAAACATTTTAAATTTGAACTAACAATACACTTTCATCATGCATCACGTATACTCAAATATGGAAAACCATTAGCCAATAGAGAGTCCCGAGTCCCCTACCTCGATTTCGAAGCTTTACCATCTCACGATGTTCGGAGATCACGAACCTTCCATTCCATGGGTAGCTGGAATCCTAAACTCCGATATTTCGATAGTTAATATATTTTGAACAATTATATTAATTCTCGACAACTTTTCCTGGTTTGACCAGGAGTTTACTAGTTTGACCATTGTTTGACCAACCGTAATAGGTTCGATAATTAACCCAAATTACCGAACATTTTACTTGAAATTACGATATCGACCAATTAAGACTATGTCAAAGTAAATCAAGCAACGACTTAATTTCAAACATATTAGGTGTACCCGAAATTTACTAAGGCCACCCAATATTCTATTTTCCTTTCTTTACTTAATAATTTCCTCACATAGTAATTCAATGGAATTTACTATGGACACCCAATACTTTCCAATTTTCATACAAGGTGTGCCCAAAACTACTAAGGGCACCCAACCCTAACTTTGCTCCTTAACTGAAATATAATTTCTTCCGATTCAAATCAACGCAACCACTAACATAACAAATTGCCTTGGCAACCTTAACTAAATATCGAACTGATAAAACCAACTCCCTTACAAACAGTAAGTGCCAACCAGAAACGAACCCATACCAATTCAATCCACCATTCTCAACACAACTTCACAGGAAACTTGTAAACACAGGCATTCAACTTCAGAAGCAAACTATACAAGCAAATTCCCAGTGTAAATTAATAATGGACCTTATCCCAAGTATATTACAGACATAGCAACTATTAACGTATTTACAAGAAGTAACTGGTATACATATAAGACTCTAATCTTGATGTTTTATCTATAATGATTCTGATAAGATAAAACTATAGAAGATTATTCATGTTTATCACATAAACAGTTAAGATATGTATATAGAGAAGAGTTTGAGTTGTAACATGGTTGTTCTTGTGGGCAGAAGACTGTGGACTAAATCCTCTATAAAAGTGTAGGTCCCTGCACTCTCACATACACACTAGTTTTCAGAATCTCGCCCCATAGAGAGTACTAAATACTGAGTGAGCAGTGCAGAAGATCTTGCTTCTACATTTCTGCATTTCATTGCTGAAGCTCCTGCTTCCAACATATTCACAATGGCCTCAGGTTGGTAATATGATCATATGTAATGATCTTAAGCAATTCTAATTGTATCTACGGTTGTATGTTCTCCAGTAAATGTATCTATGTGTTATTTATGTTCAACATGATGTTGCATTTGCATCGGGTTTAATCTTACATTTGGTATCAGAGCTATACCACAAAAACCATAGATCATTTTCATTGTTTTAGAGTTTTCACAGTTTTTTTTCTTATATACATACATGCTTGGCCCATGACGTATTTTCTCTTAAGGCTGCCTTTTTGGGCTTAACCCACTCTTATGCATTCAGTCCAATCCATTTTAATTAAAATAAACAAGAAGAATTGATAATTCAAAGCATATCAAAACGAAGGTTTCCAGAAATTAAAATGTGTTTTTCCGCTGCGATTTCAAACTTGCTCTTGTCTGCATAATCCTCGAAATTGGTTAGAGTTCTGACTTGAGATCATTCAAATAGACTACCATTTATGTTTGTATACACGAATTTGTTCCATTTAATTGTTTTATGCAGAGCGGGAGCATCCGGGTAAGTTTTCAAAATATCTTGAAACCTTACATTTTCATCTGTTTGATCAAATGCATGAGAACCTTAGAGCACCCCTGGGGTGCACATAAGCTATTAGGTTGGTGCCCAGAAGAAATTTACTTTTATGTAATGTCATGGTGGATTGTTTGATGTTTGATGCATTCATGAATATGATATCGATGTGATAATTATCTTATGAGTATGCAATGATTTCAACAATACCATATGATCATCTGATTATCTTGATTAAATGATTATACCTGTGTTGATTTTAACAATTAAGACTCCCGCTAAAGACTTGTTAAAATTTTCTGCAGGTAAAATTGGTGTTTTCTTTTATTCTACAGCTGAAAACATTAGGAACCAATTATCGATTCTGGATTATGAGGGTTTCTACGGTGAATTTTGCATACAGCAAACCATCGTTGAGATTTTCACTGATCATTGAGTTACAGAACTGAGAGTTTGTGTATTTTGCTTTAAAACATGACTGTGTCTCCCACAGGAGGATAAACTTTATTACATGTTTTAGAATAAAATGCAGTACATTACAGTAACATTGAGTATATATTCAGTTTTGCTTGTTCTTTTCTTGCCACACAGGTACTGACTAAACATACAAATAACATTGCTTGGTTTTACTAGTTTTGTAATTTAGAACTTAATAATTGTCATGTCTTTTCACAACAGGGAAGCTTGATAATGAATAAAGGAATTTTGGGGCTTGATTGATTCTGTGTTTTACAATTATGCTATTTTGAATTGCCTTTCCACTACTTTGTGGTTTTGTGTTTCGTGTATTTTCTATGATCTCTTCATCTTTATTTCATAAGACTCCATAAAACTTAATAAGAAAGAAAGACTTAGACTTTTCTTTTCTTATTTTCAACTTACAACTCAGGACTAAGCCTAGCTACCATCAAGCCTCTGAATGGAACTAACTATAAGAAGTGGAGATCGGACATAGAGATCTTGTAATACCCCGAAAATTCAAATTATTTTCCGAAGACATTTTAGAAATGATTTCGTGGCCATGGGCGAAAGTACGAAGCTTTGAGGAGTTGTGAAATTAGTTCGAATGAATTTATTTTCGAAATCGAACGTTATTTAGGGGGTCTCAAAAAGTGACTTTTTATACGTACTGAATTTGGGAAAACTTCCTTCATGAAAGTTGTAGAGCTCGTCGATACCATCTCGTGCATATGTGGAACGCAAAAATTGAAGTTCGTATGAGAAAGTTATGATCAATTGAAATTTGGGGAAATTTCTATAAATAGCAAAAAAATCCCGAAAATTTCCATTTCTGCAGATTTTCTCTCCCAAGCCCAGATTTCGGCCTCTCTCTTCCACCAGCCATATCTCCCTCCACAGACCTCCGATCGACTTGATTCCAAAAGAAACTTCATTCGTCTTGAAGTCAGTTAAAACTTCCTAGAAGACATCAAAGTGAGAAAAGAACCGTGGAAGGCGTTAAAAGGCCGAGAAGCTGCACAGCTCGAGCTGGAATTCGCCAATGCTGCTCTTCCTTCACCGGCCTATATCTCTCTCATCCGACCTCGAATTGAGTTGATTCCGAAAGGGATTTTTCTGTTCTTGAGCTATATTACAACTTTGTAGAAGACATCGAGGGGAAATAACCAACGTGGTAGCCGCTACAAGTCGAAGAACACGGTGCAGTCGAGCTGGAAATCACCTCCTTTCCCCACCGTCGTTCTCCCTCCTCCGGCCACCTTTTGCCGTGATTCTTGAGGGGATTCTGCACTTCTGAGAATGTAGATTATTTCCCCTAAGGTGGATTGCATTGATTTCATCTTTGGAGATCGAATTGGAACGAATTCAAAAACTAGGGTTCTTCGGGTTTCAAACATTATGAGGTAAAATTTTACTTTTTGGCTTATAATCTGACTTTGGTGTAGTTATGAAAGTTTCAATTCGAGTTAAGATGAAGAACTTTAATGTTGGGAGTTTTGTCAAATTTTGAATTTGGATGGGCGGCGGTGCCGCCACTGTGATGGTGGTTTCCGGCGACCTCCGGCCACCCCAAGGTCAGTTTCTATCCATTTTTGTGTTCTACGTGTCGATACGATCATTTT
>BDJD01001818.1:5515-59537 GCA_002564525.1 Rosa multiflora | reverse complement strand
GAATGGTGTGACATTGAGGTGTGTGTGGAATTACGATAATTTGGTTGAGATATGATATTGTCTTGGAAATTGCCATGATTATTTATGATAATGTTAACCGATAAATGTGTGTGATAATCATGTTGACCTTCTGAGTTGATTAGAGGGTAGAAATGTAGTGCTCTGAGGACGGAGAGTCCAAAGAACGCCGGTTAAATAATAACCGAGATGTAGTGCTCTGAGGACAGGGAGAGTCCGAAGACCGCCGGTTAAATAATAACCGAGATGACAGACAACAATGTAGTTAGAACTCTAACGTAGGGTCAAGTTGGACCAAAGTGGTGCTATGTGGGTTGGGTTTTGTAGGACCAGTGTGGTGTATTGTGATTTGAGGATTGTGAAAATGTATTCCTTGTGGTTTTCCATGAGTGGTTTGATGTCTCTTTGCAGACGTATTACTGTTGAAATTTTACTTGATTTGTAAGAATTGTAATTTAATCAATCAACAGTTCCTTCTTGTTTACTCATACGAGCTTTGCAAAAAGCTTAACGGGTTTTGTGTTGTTGCAATTCCCGGTACACTATTCAAACGGTGTAGCGAGTAATCCTACAGGACAGAAGAACTAGGAAGGCGATCGAGCTGTGTAGAGTAGCTGTATGTGATACTCTGATTTTCTATTGAGAGGTTTGTTATGCTCACTTTGAGCTTTACAATCTTACTTGTATGAGTGAGTTGTAATAATTAATTTGAGTTTTTCGAGATTTAAATTTTGAGTGGCTTGTGTTGTAGTAGTTTATTCATGTTTCGGTTTTTGAATTTATTATTCAAAATTCGGGGCGTGACAGATCTACCTAGGGCTGACTGGGATTGACTTTTTCCTTACTGATGATGCACCAGTGCTTACTGATGTGAGCGGTGATTTGGATAGAGCTAAGTTTAATGAATGGGCGAGAGCAAATAGAATGTCACTGCTGATCATGAAGAGATTAATGACTGATATTGTCAAGGGTAGCATAGTTGACCAGCCAACTGCAAGGGAGTTTCTGGACTCCATTGCTGAGAAATTCACACAAAATGCCAAAGCTGAAACTGCTGTTTTGCTTGACTCCATGAAATACAATGGGGCTACACAAAATGCCAAAGCTGAAACTGCTGTTTTGCTTGACTCCCTGACCACCATGAAATACAATGGGGCTGTAGGAATGAGAGAACATATTATGAAGTTGATTGACACCACCTCAAAGCTCAAAGACCTGGACATGCCTTTAGATGACCAGTTCATTGTGCATCAGGCCCTGAACTCATTGCCCTCTCAGTTTAACCAGCTGAAAACCACCTACAATGCTCAAAAGGATAAGTGGAATCTGAATGAGCTTATTGCAGTCTGTGTTCAAGAAGAAGACAGGATGAAGAGGGATAAGGCTGTAACTGTGAACCTAGTGAACAGGCCTCAGTGGCAGAAGTATAAGGGAAAGGGAAAAGCTGTCAGTGTGAGTGACCCTAGCAAACCGTCAACTTCTGGAGTGAAAAAGCCTTTTGTTCATCCAAAAACCAAGAAGACCAGTAGCACCAAATGTTTCTTTTGTAAGAAAGAGGGTCATCTGAAGGGGGAGTGCCATTCTTTCAAGAAATGGATGGCAAAGAAAGGTAAAATCTTACTTCCGATAGAAATAAACCTAGTAGATGTTACTCCTGATTCTTATTGGCTGGATTCAGGCTCACCAATTCATGTTGTTAACACAATGCAGGGTTTTCTAAGGAAGAGAATCCCAAAAAGGAGTGAGGACAATGTCTGTGCAGGGAATGGCATGAAGGTGGCTGTCAGAACTATAGGCACGCTCAGATTAGTCTTAGATAGTGGTAGTTTTCTGGATTTAGAAGAAGTTTATTACATTCCTTCAATTCGAAGGAATTTAGTTTCTTTTTCCCTTCTTGTAAAAGCTGGTTACAGCTTTACTGCTGATTTGGCTAGTGGAATAAAAATCCTATGTGCTTCTGCTTATATTGGTTCTGTTTATATGGTGAATGATTATTGGAAAGTAAACTGCACCTATCCAAAGGAATTATTACTGATTGAAGATTCACAAAAATTGACTGGAAATAAGAGAAAATTTAATGAGAAATCTGCCTTTTTATGGCATAGAAGGTTGGGACACGTTTCAAAAGAAAAACTGCAACTACTTGTTAAAGAAAACGTTTTGCCTGAACTGGATTTCAGTGATTTAGAAACCTGTATTGAGTGTGTCAAAGGAAAAATGACAAGCAGTAGGAAGAAGGGAGCTACTAGAAGTACAGAGTTGCTTGAGTTAATTCACACTGACATTTGTGGACCTTTTTCACATCATACAATATGTGGAAATAGGTATTTCATCACATTCATCGACGACTATTCTAGATTCTGCTATGTCTACTTATTATCAGAAAAGTCTCAAGCTTTGGAAAAATTCAAAATTTTCATAACAGAAGTAGAAAAACAATTAGAAAAGCAGATTAAAGTGGTTAGATCAGATAGAGGGGGAGAATACTATGGGAGGTACACAGAGGCTGGTCAAAACAAGGGTGCTTTTGCCTTATATTTGCAAGAGCATGGAATTGTGGCCCAATATACCACACCAGGGACTCCGGAACAGAATGGAGTTGCAGAGAGGAAGAATAGAACACTCTTGACTATGATCATAAGCATGATGTGTACTTCTGGACTTCTAAGAATGTTATGGGGAGAAGCATTAAAAACAGCTAACTATCTTACCAACAGAACCCCTACTAAATCTGTGTCAAAAACTCCTTTTGAGCATTGGAACAAATGAAAGCCCAGCCTAAATCACACCTATGTGTGGGGTTGCAAAGCGGAAGCCAGGCTTTACAATCCACAAGAGTCAAAACTGGACTCGAAGACTGTGAGTGCCTACTTTATAGGCTATTCTGAAAAGTCCAAAGGTTTTAAATTCTACTGCCCAGCTCACACTACTAGGATCATTGAGACTTCTAAGGCAGTTTTTGTCGAAGAAATGTGTTACTCCCATGACTTTGAAGATTTGGAGCTGGAATTTGAAGAATTACCTGAACAAAGTGTCATAGAAAATAATGTTTCTATGCCACTTGAGCCTTTACAATTCTCAAATCAATTGGGAACTGGGATCATACCAGAACCAGCGATAGTTGAGTATCAAAATGAACTAGAACCAGCCATAGTAGAGTACCAAAATGAACCACAACCAGCCATACCTGAACCAGGAAATATTGCACATAATCAAGTAAACTTAGAAGCACCTGCACAAGAGTTGAGAAGATCACAGAGAGAGAGAAAGTCTGCGATTCCAACAAATTATATAGTGTACTTGCAAGAAGTAGAAGAAGATACTGGTGATGACAATGATCCCTTGACTTATAAGCAGGCAATGGAGAGTGAACATGCTAACAAATGGTTTGAAGCAATGATAGCAGAACTGGAGTCTATGAGAACAAATAAAGTCTGGAATCTTGTTGAACCAAAAGGGAACCACAAAGCCATAGGGTGCAAATGGGTTTTCAAAACCAAACGTTGTGCAGATGGGAGTGTGGAAAGATATAAGGCTAAACTAGTGGCAAAGGGGTATACACAACAGGAAGGAGTTGATTTTACTGAAACCTTCTCTCCTGTGTCTACTAAGGATGCATTCATAATCATAATGGCTCTAGTAGCTCATTATGCCATGGAATTACATCAAATGGATGTAAAAACATCATTTCTGAATGGAGAATTGGAGGAGGAGATTTATATGAAGCAGCCTGAAGGTTTTGTTGAACCAGGAACAGAAAACTTAGTCTGCAGATTAAGCAAGTCTATTTATGGTCTAAAGCAAGCATCGAGGCAATGGTATTTGAAATTTGATGCAGTTGTGAGTTCGTATGGTTTTACGGAGAACATTGTGGATGAGTGTGTGTACATGAAGAGAAAGGGAGGAATCTTTATTTTTCTGATACTTTATGCAGATGACATATTGTTGGCAAGTAGTGATATAAATCTGCTAAATGAAACCAAAGCCTTCTTGTCAAAACACTTTTATATGAAGGACCTTGGTGAAGCTTCGTTTGTTCTTGGGATAGAGATTAAGGGAGATCGGACCAGAAAACTGCTGGGACTTTCACAACAGAGCTACATCAGCAAGGTTTTAAAGAGATTTGAGATGCAACAATGCTCAGTTGGTGATGCTCCTATATCTAAAGGAGACAAACTGAATAAAGATCAATGTCCTAGCAGTAAGTTGGAAAGAGAAGAGATGAAGAACAAACCCTATGCAAGGCTTATAGGAAGCCTAATGTACGCACAAGTGTGCACAAGACCAGATTTGGCCTATGCAGTGGGGTTACTAGCAAGGTTTCAATCAAACCCAGGGCACAAGCACTGGGTTGCTGGCAAGAAAGTACTTAGGTACTTGCAGCGAACCAAAAGTCATATGTTAGTCTACAGAAGAGTCAATCAGTTGGAAGTTGTAGGCTACACTGACTCAGATTTTGCTGGAAGCTATCCACATTCTGGAAAGTCCACTTCCGGATACGTTTACATGCTAGCTCTTGGAGGAGTGTGAAGCAATCTCTCACTGCCACATCCACAATGCAAGCAGAGTGCCTTGCAATTTATGAGGGAGTGTGTGAGGGTTTATGGCTGAAGAACTTTTTGTTGCAAACAGACATGGTTGATTCTATTGTTGAGAGACCCTTAAGGATTTTTTGCGACAACACTGCTGCAGTTTTCTTCACCAAAAACAACAAAAGATCCTCTAATTCGAAGCACATAGATTTGAAGTTTTATAGTGTTAGAGAGAGGGTTAAGCATGGTGAGATTGAAATAGCTAACATAGATACTCATTCACAATTAGCTGATCCTTTCACCAAGGCCCTTTCAGTTGTGGTTTTCCAGAAACACACTGAAGCTATAGGAGTTGTTCATAGTTTTGATTGCTGATTTCAGTGGGAGTTCTTTTGAAATTTTGATTGTATTGCTTATTCAGTTTCAGAACCATTGCTTTTGTAATAAAATTCATTTCAATGAATTCATTGTGATGTTAAAGTTCCTTGCTGCAATTCTGATTTCCTTCACGTTAAAGCTTTAATTGTTTGAACTAGCAACTACTACTTTATAAACATGCTTGGTTGCTTATATGTGAAACATCTTTTGTTCATGTTCATGTACAGGAAACACATTTGGTAGATTTTGCAATGAAATCTGTGTTTTCCAAGGGTTCCATGATTCACAGAACCATTAAGAGGACTACTTACACAGGGCATTAAATCAGATGCATACAGAGCTCAAGTAAGATTCAGTTATATCTAGTTGGTGATTCATGTGACAATTTGTAATGATATTGTAGTTCTGGAAGTCAATTGTTCTATTGATTAATTGTACTTCCTTAGCTCAGTATTATTGTATCTTGCTGACAGAATCTTGAAATAATCTCAGAGACTATACTATATCTCGTGCACACTTCAGATAGTTACTAAGCTTGATCTTGTTAATATTCTTGCTATCTAAACTTGTGATGGTCCAAGTGGGAGAATGTAAATTAATAATGGACCTTATCCCAAGTTTATTACAGACATAGCAACTATTAACGTATTTACAAGAAGTAACTGGTATACGTATAGGACTCTAATCTTGATGTTTTATCTATAATGATTCTGATAAGATAAAACTATAGAAGATTATTCATGTTTATCACATAAACAGTTAAGATATGTATATAGAGAAGAGTTTGAGTTGTAACACGGTTGTTCTTATGGGCAGAAGACTGTGGACTAAATCCTCTATAAAAGTGTAGGTCCCTGCACTCTCACATACACACTAGTTTTCAGAATCTCGCCCCATAAAGAGTACTAAATACTGAGTGAGCAGTGCAAAAGATCTTGCTTCTACATTTCTGCATTTCATTGCTGAAACTCCTGCTTCCAACATATTCACAATGGCCTCAGGTTGGTAATATGATCATATGTAATGATCTTATGCAATTCTAATTGTATCTACGGTTGTATGTTCTCCAGTAAATGTATCTATGTGTTATTTGTGTTCAACATGATGTTGCATTTGCATCGGGTTTAATCTTACAGAACTGTCAATGGATTCTAACTAACCTTGCCATCAAACTCGATCACAAACAAAATCCCAAATTGCAGGTCAGCTCTCTGTCGAAGAACATAGCAAACCGGAGTCAGCCTAGTCGATTCTGAGTTGATCAAATCAACCCCAGACTACAGATTTATCTCGACCAAGACCCAAGTGGTGGTTAGGACGCAGAAGTTAAACCGAGGAAGCCAAAACAACCGCTAGCAACGTCAATTTCGACGGCGTCCGAAGCAAACCCAGAAACACAATCCATTAATCCCAATCGAATTGAAAAACTAATTAGACTAATGTGCAGAGCGTGACGAGAGGAGTGAGTTTCATACCACAAGTGGCTCTATCGGTGGTCCGGGTCGCCGGAGTTTGCAGAAATCGCCGAAGGAGACCCAAGGCTTTCCGTCGTCGAATCCAAGCTTTTAGTCGCTGCATGTAAGATCTGGAACCACAGGGACGTAGACGACATGGAGGCGAAGGGAATGGTGGGTGTGCGCCGTCGTGGGGTGGCCAGATGGTGGGGCGACGGCCAGGTTTCTTCTCGGGTCGCGGTGGCGTCTGGGTCGGAGAACTCTAGTTCTCTCTCGCTCTCTCGTGTTTTCTGATTCAATCTTTGTCCTTGATCTGATCAAGGGCATTATATACCTCAACCAAAATTGAAATCAAGGGCCAGGATGAAGCGGTGGATAGATCAACGGCCAGGATTGCACCGCAGAAAATCTTATTTCTTTAATTTATTTTCTAAAATTCCGCAACTTCGGAAAATAGCTATAAATGGCTCGGGTATCCGGAAAATTCCCCGAAAATTTCCACGAACTCGTTGTGACGTGTACTTTATTATCCAACTCCTAAATTGAGGATTTCAGTTGATGAAAATTTCTGAAAATTTCCTCGAGCATCTTGACCTTTATCGAGATCGTTGAATAGTTTCACGTACGATCTCCATTAAGCTCGATACATTTTTCTGAGGCTCACATTTTTTTTTAAATGACAATTTTAGCCCTTAAAGTGGGCCCTATGGTCGTAGTTAATGTTCGATTTAGACGGAATGTGAGAAATTGGACACGGTTGAGAAGAATTGAAAAGTTCTGGGGGTAAACTGATTAAATTGAGAGGACATGGACTAACATGAAATTACCCCCAAACCTTAGGGAGGTAAACTAAATTTAATCTTTTTTTATTCTTACAACAAACCATTTAAAATATCCGAATTTCCTAAAATCGTTCGACTTCCAAATAAAATGATCTCTTGTATATCAATTTACTATATAGATCTCAAGCTAGCCCTAAACAGTTTTTAGTGGACGAAGAAATTTGTGTGTCTCGCGAATGCTTAACAATTCTCCTAAGGTATTGGTACTCATACTTCTCCAATCGTAACGAGTAAATATCTAATAAACATCTACATGAGCACTCTTACTCTACTCACACTAAAGCGTATAACTTCCACTCACTGTATATCTAATGTTATCCAAAACAAGTTAGTCTCAAAAACTTGCTTCATAAAATCATATGCCAATTACCATATTGACAAAAGCATAAACATGGCATTACCACTGCTCGATCAATACCAAAGTTTTAGTTAATGGTTTGGGAGAGGAAGAAATTCAAACAAAGGATCGATCAAAGCAGCCACACTAACTATAACAGTTTGATTAATAGAAGAATATTAAAGAATTAGTTCTTGATAACTACTCTCTTCATTTCATAAATTCTTATACTTTGAATTAGTATATAAATATAGCATATCTTCAAGCAAAAAGTTTTCTTTCCAATCTAACTCTCTCCTTCTTTTGGTCTACGTTGATGGTTTATACAATGAAGTTGTAACATAACCTTTTTAAAGAACTCAAAATTTGAAGGCATAAAAATCATAAAACAAACTGTGTACACACACACACATGTCCTCTATATTGTAGCAAACTTACAGCTCATAAAAAAAAGTAGCAAATCCCAAACAAATCACCATATCATCTTCTAACTTGGTAAGGTTAGCATATAAGAAGATAATTGCAATTAAGAGAATAAGGATGCATAGTACTCAGTAAAGCTTTCGTTAGCCTAAAATGCATGTCTATGGAAACATATATAGAACCCGGCCCGTTTATGTGTTTTTTTTTTTTTTTTTTTTTTTTTAAAATTTTTTTGTGAAAAGCAAAACTTTAAGAGAACTTTAGCTCTGATACCAATCTATCACGCCCCCAAATTCAAGGCCAATATTGTATTGAAATATAGCTCATGAATTTGTGACGTGAGTCAAAACAAATAAAACTTCATTATTGAATAAATCAACAAAAAGTGAAAGAAATCAAAATTAAGTCTGAATAGTACTTTTATTAGAAAATGAAATCATTATTATCTTTACAAAATCAAAGTTTAGCAAAATTTAAAACATTACACGTATTCACTAGAAATAGTAATAGAAAAACATTATTTTCTTTAGTAGACTCATCCTGTTTCCCCAAGCATCTACTCATTACCTGAAAACAAGAAAGTGTAGCACCATGAGCAACACAAGCCCAATAAGTACACAACTTACATTCTTATATTGATTTGTCTCATAAGAAATCAAATTTGAACAACCAAGTAAAAATGTACCAAGAACCATTTAAAAGATGTTCTTCTCTCGCGACACTGCCTTCACAAAGAGGTACTTCTTGCTTACGAAGTTGGGGGACTGGTAGGGATGTCGCCCGATTGTCACTCATGCTTGTTGACATTTAGGATTACAACTCCCTAACCAAGAACTTCATTTTTCTCTGGGACTTTGGGGACTTGTTGGGGATGCCTCTAGCATAGCCATGTCACCAAGCATAATTGACAGCTTCTCGGTAGGCTCACAAGCCACGGTGGTGCCCGGCTACGACATGGATCCCGAAGACCAACATACAAGCTACAACCTCATGCTGGAAGACTGGAAGTCGACCAAGACCTCACCAGGAGGCCACCCTCCTGGTCTCACCAAGTTGCCTCATAATAAGCCTTGTTATACACTAGAATAGTCAACTATATACTAGCTGTGAGCCCTCGAAAATTTTGTTTAATTTCTGGACTAAATTCAGTTTACCCCCTCCAACTTAGGGGTAAACATCAAGTCAGTCCCTAAATTTTTTTTTTTAATCAAGATCGTCCCTGAAGTTCTGTTTTTCATCATCCGCGTCCAAATCACAAAATTCTCTCCGATCATGACGTCACTTGCTGAGTTGGCCCCGACATGGGGCCCCACTTTTTAGTTTTTGGGCCTCACTTTAGATGAAATGTTGAAATTACCCTCCTCTGATCCTCTCCTCTCTCCTCTCTCCTCCCTCCTCCCTCCTCCTCTCAACCTCTCTTACATCCCACAACCCCCTTTGGGGTTACACAAATCCCTTCGCAGCTCCGCTCAACCGCCACCATGAGCGCAACACAACCCTCCTCTCCTACCTCACTTCCCGCTCTCAATCTCTTCACCATCAAAACCAGTCTCCGACTACACACTCTCTCCTCTCCCTCATCTCCCAATCTCCCCAAACCCACTCTCTGTACTCTCCAGAAGCATCCCCCCACCACCCAAACCATAAAACCAGATTTCACTTCACCTTCAATTCAGTCAAGGACTCAAGGTACAAACTTCGAAAAACAAACCCGTGCTTAAGAAACCACCTAGAAACTATATTCCACCAACAGAAGCACAAAACAAATAAGAATTCTGATACTTAATGATTTGATTCAGAACCCAGATTCCATAGCTGAGCAAACCTACACAAAAAATAAAAGCCCAGAACCAAAGATTGAAACTTTAGCCAAAATGAAAGAAACCCAGAAGAGAAAGATCAAAACTTTAGAAATGGGTTACCTTGGAAAATTGATTGAGGGAGTTTTTGAGGCCGGTATCCCGTCGGTGGAAGGCCAAATGGGGCTGCTCGAATCTGAGACCTTCATCTTCATCATCTTCGTCTTTGTCTTCTTGTGCTTTACAACCATGGCTGCCTACACCACCACCCTGGACAACAAACTCCTACTCATCGAACACGGCCTGGCCCATGCCCATCTCGCCGGAACCCACCTTATCCACGTCATCTCCACTGAAGACAAACTTGAACTTGAAGTTTAGGAATGGATTGTATGAGTCGGAATCGGGGCCGCTGCTGCGTGCTAAGATGGTTTCGAGGTCGTCGCTGGAGGTCAGAGCGTCATCGAGCATGGCAGCGGAGAAGGATGAGGGAGGGAAGGGAGGCGCGTGGTCCTTAGATGCGAGCTTGCGCTTGTGGATGGAGGAGGTAGTAGAGGTGGAGGCCAAGTGGGATGGAGATGCGGACTGTGAGCTCCGTGAATGGGTGGAGACGGCGAAGTGAGAAGAAAACGAAAAAGAAGAAGAAGATGAGGAGGAACCGAGGAAGAGAGACGAGGAAAATAGTATGGGGTAGAGGAGGGTAATTTCGATATTTCATCTAAAGTGAGGCCCAAAAACTGAAAAGTGGGGCCCCATGTCGGGGCCAACTCAGCAAGTGACGTCATGATCGGAGAGAATTTTGTGATTTGGACGCGGATGATGAAAAACAGAACTTCAGGGACGATGTTGATTAAAAAAAAAATTTAGGGACTGACTTGATGTTCACCCCTAAGTTGGAGGGGGTAAACTGAATTTAGTCCTTAATTTTTTAAGGTAATTTTAGCCAATAAGATTTTTCCGCCAGGTGATTTAAGTGGAGGAAATGACCTTGTAGCTCATTTTGGTCTCAAGATCACGATTTCGGCCTTATAATTTAAGTTTGGGCCAAGGTTCTTCTTCTTGGGTCTAAAAAGATTACTAAAGTTCGTTAGGACGAGAGATTGTCGAAGCAAATCTGAAAGTGAGACGAATTAAGTTGTAACAAAGTTTTGGATTTTGGGTTTTTACGAAATCGAGTTTTGGGCCTAAGATGAAGTCGAGAAATGACTTAGAAAGTTTCCGACGAAAAATGAATAAAAGAAAAGTTACGAGCCCAAAACCGAAGACAATTAATTAGGAGAGTTTCGAAATTCGTTGGAAGGGCAAAATTGGTATTTCACGGACACAAATATAAATAGAAAGTATCCTAGGAGAAAACCCTAAATCTCATTCTCTTCCTCTCTCCTCTCTCGGCCGCATCGCTCTTTCTCTTCCCCGACCTCTCTCTTTCTCGTCCTCCCATTGTAGCGCCGGAAAACCCCATCTCCGGCCACCACCTAGCAAAACCGCCACCTCCAATCGAACCAACACCCAAATCTGACCAAAACCCGAGTCCAACACCGCCATGCATCATCTTCGACCTCTTCACGCAACCACCAAAAACCCCCACACCACTGCCCTTCCTCCTGCGTCGATTTTCGACCATCACCTCGCCACAACGACGTCACCGCCGGACTCAGCAAGTAACGAGGAGCAAAACCCAGAAGTTCTGCCATCCACCGAAGCCGGACAAGGCTGCACGAGCGCCGCCGGAATTTCTTCTTCTGTTGAGATCGATTCACCGTTCTCCCACCTGGCCTCAGCGACACCACCTCCAGAAATAGGATCAACGTCGAGTCAATCGCTAAAACCCCCAAATCCCTTCGACCTCCGATTCCTACCAGAGCCACCGCCACCTTGGACGCCGCCGTGAGCGCCACCAGCTTATCCTCTTCTTCTGGTAAGTTGGATTTTTATCCCTTCTTCTTAGTTGAGGCTCCTACTTCGATTTAGATTGAAACCCCTAACTTCTGTTGTTCACATTGGATTGTATGAAGTTTGTGGAATCTGAGATTTTGGAGATTTTGGAGAAGAGAAGATCTGTTGGGTCTATTTGATTGACATCGAAGAAAGATGGTTAATGGTTGTGGATTTCTGCATTTTTGGAGTGTTGGAGAAGAGAGAAACTGCTGTTTCAGCCCAAATGATTTTGGAAATTGGTAAGGATATTCTGCAGTTTCTGTTTTAGATACAAAGATTGGTGATGGGTTAATTGTTAAGCTTATACTGTCTACTAGGGATTCGAAAGGTTGGTGAGGATGGAGCACGACTATGTTGGATCGAGTCACTGTTTGGAAAAGAAGAATGGTAAGGTTTGGGTATTTGAATATGTTACTTGGTGAAGTTGTTAAAATCAGCAGCATGTTGTTTGTAGCCTCATGAATGGGAAAGTGTTAAAAATGGTTATGTTTATATGTTGTTGAATGGAATGGGTTAGATACGAATCTGTCCATGGTTAATTTGATTAATGAAAGAGATTAGTGTTGGATTGGTGATGAATAAGAGTAGTTTGCTCATGACGGTAAACAATGATAATGTCTATAACTATCATTCTGGAAACCACAAAAGAAGTGAGTTGGTTATTGTTAACGAAAATGTAAATTGCTCATGTTCATAAGGAATGGGTATCCGAAATGAAGTTATATTGGCTAATGATCATTGGGCCGAACTTAATAAGAAGTTCATTTAGTAAATACTTTGATGATTAAAAGGGAATTAAGGAAGCTAAGGTATACCAAGAAAATAGAAAGGTCTAATGAGTTGACCTAAAATTCAATTACGGATCATTGCTTTGTTAAATTATCCATGTCCCGAAAATTGAGATAAATTTATTTAATGGAATGTTCGGGAAGGGAAATTGTCATTTGTTTTCTTAAAGTAAAAGGTTAAAGAAATGAAGGTCAAAGTATTAAGTATAATGGCCATATCGTAAATGGTTCAAATGCACTATCATTTGGATTATTTGGGAATGGATAGTAGATTTTTATGTTAAAGGATAATCCGTTGGACTTTAAGGAAATTAAGTAAATGCTTGGTTGCTCGGTTAGTTGAGTTATTACGACGCCAAGTTACTCATTGGTTTAATTTTATTATAAAGGACTCGTGCGGGTGCGCATGAAATTGGAAGAAGTATCGAAAGTCAGAAACGAAGCTAAATGTGGACAAGCACTCCAATTCCAGGTAGGGTGAGTTGTCCCTTCCTTATTAGAGGCTTTTCTATGTCTGGAATGCACTAGTAAAGTCGTATGTTTCCTGTAAATACGTTTTTGGGTTATTCATTAGTCGATGCCTCGTGATATCTTTGTTTTCATAATTGATATTTGCTGATTGCGAAAACCGAGGCTAGACTTGTATGTTGAGATACTGTGCCCAATTGTATGTTTGTACTTGTGACCTGAAAGTGAATGGGACCTAGACGCGTAGATTCCTAGGGATCCCACCGTGAACCTCTGAAGGGGGCCGTGCTCCTATGTTTGTTGAGGAAGAGTGAGTACAGACAGTGAACCAGTCATAGGAGACTCAGGGCCAGGAAATGGACACTTTAGCTACTTGTAGTTACAAGGACTACAGAGTAGTTGGCCGGTTCTCGAAGGATGACGAACCAGGTCGGTCACCGATTTGTTTGAGTTTAGTCGGCAGGTAAGTATCTCGGAGCTCCAAGTTGTGTGAAGCATACTGCATATGTTTTATAAAAAAAAATGTTTATGGTTGCCCCTTTTCTTAAAGCATTTTTCGATAAACGTGCACAATATTATGCAGTAAATATTTTCAAGTATATTATTTTTCAAACCTAGCATGGTTGGGTCGGCCCCTACTGGGCATGCGAGGACGAAAGCTCACCCCTACAATAGTGTGCAGGTTTCGAGGATGTGGTCGGGGAGCATATAGAGGAGGCACATGCCTGGCTTGGCGTATTCTTCTTGGACTTTATCAAGAAATGGTTTTGATCTTTTATCGGATTTTGAAGTAACTTGTTTATTTACTTTCTCACTAATTTATTTGTTTATTTATTTCCTACTAGTTTACAAAAATTCTGGGAGACCCGTAACCTTGGGGCGCGTCTCCCATGCTTGTAGTTACTTAGTGTTTTGTTTTATTTTCCAAATTGGGCTCCGATTGCAAGCCCAAAACTCTTAGCCCATTTCAAATTCCTCTTTTGAAAATGTGTTGTTTGGTTGCTAGAACGACTTGTCCAAGAAAGTGTTTTGTAAACCAACAGTTTGAACCCACAAAAGGCCTTGCGATTTAGGATTGATGAGTTATCGGGATGTCATTCATGACATGTCGGTTTCTCATTGGCTCGGGGTCTCGGCGCTGTGGGACCCCTCTCTCGGGTCACCATAGTAGCATAGTCTCTGTATTACTAGTATAGCACTTTTGTATCCTACATAGAAGATCAGGGAAAGGATAGAGCCTCCCTTACTTATAAAAGGGGACTCCTCATACTTAGATAGTAGTCAATACTTGATATAGCAGACATTTCAAGTGGATGTAGCCACCCCAAAACTAGTGGTGAACCACTATACATCGTGTGTCCTTCTCTCTCTCTCTCTCTCTCTCTCTCTCTCTCTCTCTCTCTCTCTCTCTCTCTCTCTCTCCGAATCCATGCACAAATAGTGGATAATAATTGAATGATGAAATTTCATTAAACTTGCTTTTGAATTTCTTTTTTAAATTATGTTCTTATTGAGAATATTTTGGGCGTGTAGAACATGTCGTTGAGTTTAATTGATTTATCATGAGAATTACATAATATAGTCAGGAACTGTACTCATGCTTTTATTTGCGAGACTTTGGGGAGACTTTATTGGTTTTTGGTTTTCGTATGTTTTTCTTCACCATACTTAAGTCATTATATTTTATTGCCATCTAGCTTATAACTCCTCCTCATGACACTTCATGGGTTGCAGTCAAGTTTTTAAAGGCGTCCTCCTCACTTTCTGTTTGTGAGTTGCAGTCAAGAATTGAGCCTAGGAGGCTCCGACCCGAGCCTGGGAGGCTCTCATTACTATATGGTAATATTTGCTTCCCCATACTTTATCATTATGTTTAACCAGCAGAGCTAGTCCTATTTTACTAGGTTTCAGTTTTTCAAAGAGTAATGTTTCTTAAATACATGCATTTGTTTTTTTTTTTTTTAAGGAAAGTACGTGGGAAAATATAAACTTTCTTTTTCATTTCGATTGCTTATCAAATACTTATTTTTGTCCATTCACGCTAACTTTTTTATATGCTTTCGCCTGGACCTTTGTTCTCAAATGCCGAGTTTGTAGTGCTCCTATTTGGCATTAGGAGTTGAGGCAGACTTAGCACCACCGTTGCCATCTATCATTCAAAGGTTACCTGTTAACCTATTTGGTGTATTTTCTCTATTTTCCTTAGAATGCTCTGATAACCATGGGATGCTATTTATTGATGCTTGTAAATTATGGGTTTGAATAAACTTAGAATTTTGTGGAGATTATCATCTAGACTTGAAATGTTGGATATGGTCGTTTTAAATTGTCAGTTTTGAATTGTATGGATGTATGATAATCTTGTGGTGGAGTTAATTGATATGGGGAGCAGGTTGGCTCCAGAAGTTGAGGGTGGAAATGTTTAGAAGTGTGATTTTTGTTCTTTTCACAAGTTTGGGTTGTCTACTTTTAGGAAAACTTCTGTCAAATTTTCAGTAGGATTTTCTTGAAAAGTGAGCCCCGCAGTGCCACTTCAAATTTCAGGGTGAATTTTGGGGCGAGTTCTGTCAAAATCATTGGTCGTTGATGGAGAAAGGCCCAAAACTTGAGGATCTAATCAGAAATTCTAGGGCTCGAAAAATTGGGGTTTTGATCTAGAAGCTGAGCATTTCGAATTAGGATATTAGGTAAGGAAATTGTGATTTTTGTTCTTTTCACAGGTTTGGGTTGTCCACTTTTAGGAAAACTTCTGTCAAATTTTCGGTAGGATTTTCTTGAAAAGTGAGCCCCACAGTGCCACTTCAAATTTCAGGGTGAATTTTGGGGCGAGTTCTGTCAAAATCATTGGTCGTCGATGGAGAAAAGCCTAGAACTTGAGGATCTAATCAGAAATTCTAGGGCTCGAAAAATTGGGTTTTTGATCTAGAAGCTGAGCATTTCGAATTAGGATATTAGGCAAGGAAATTGATATTGGGAATTTAGGTATCTGATTCAAGGAAAACAAGTGTTGTAAACTGGAGTTGTTGTGTCAATTTAATGTGGTTTATGGTGATTGGAGTGTGACTGCTGGCAGGAAATTGATTGAGTTCATCTTTTCTGGGCAAAGGTTTTCTAGGTTTGGGCTGGGCTTTATCTTTTCTAGGTAAAAAACTTATTCTACCCCTCATTATATAGATAATGGCATACACATTGATGGGTTATTGACATCGTATATAAATAGTTGGTCAGGTTTATAAGTTCGTATGCTAAAGTTTAGTATTTGTAACTTTATGTATAAAAATTCATAGTGGGCCTAATTTCATATACTGTCTCTAAAATTTTCCAAATTAGAAATAATAATGGAAATTGATCAAGCCCTAAGAACAGGGATTGAAAAAACACAAATGGTGAGTTAAAGACTATATATCTTTGGTAAATCATCGATTCGATAGGACGATAGAACTGACTCCATCTTCATCTTGGCTTCTGTTTTGAAGCTTCTTCACACATCCCAACAATTAAACTTCTATTCCTTAACTCTCAAACTCACTGAGAGAGCCTCTGTTTAAAACCCTCGGCTTGAACTCACTTTATATTATGTAATGGAAGGCACTAGAACCTGGTTTTCGTAAAAACAGTGGGCAAACCTAAATCAGCCTCAAAACGGAGGGTTTTTTTTTTTTTTTTTTTTTTTCTGAAATGAAACCCAAGAGTTTTAGGTTTGCAGGAAATGATTTCCAAGTCATCTTTATTAAGCAAGGTATATTTTCTGTTTTCTTTTTCTTTTTCTTTTTGAACAGGTAGTGGAGAAGTTATAGCCATTCTAGGGCTAATCTGATTTTTCAACTTTAAAATGTAGTGGAGGAAATCGTTACAAAACTCGGTGGCTTTAAGAAGAAAACAATTCAATGAGGGAACAGATTTCTACTTGCATCATATGTGTTGCAGGTGTATGTCTTTCTGACAAAAAAAAAATATGTATGTTATTAGATGTGGAATATTTTGTTGATGAGCAAATGAAAAATGAAAATTGAGAAATAGTTATCGACAAAATATTGTCAGAAAAATATTTTCACTAAGGATGAATGAAAAAGAGCAACTAATCATTTTGCCCACGACTATATGGTCTAAACTACTCTAGTGGTTGGTAAGCAATGACCTTTTGGTTAGCTAGTCTGACTAACACCGTGGAGGTTATGAGGTCAAATCTTATTGACATCAGAGATGGGGTGGGGAGTTACGTTGTCATCGAGAATAAAAAATAAATTAAAAAAAAAAAACACTCTAGTGGTATACTGGTATTAGTTTCTTATTTATAGTGGAAGATCTTGAGTTTAACTCTCATAATCGTTTACTAGTGTTGTCTACCAGTTTTTGTATGATAAAAAAAAAAAAAAAGTTCTACAAAGTGAGCCTAGCTAGGTCTCGAGTGCAACGACAACAGCCTATCTTGGGTTTGTTCATCGAGTGAAGCAGAAGAGCACGACACTTCCTATGCATGTGCTTCGATCCCATTTTGATTGGGTGGTAGATCTAGTTGGGATTGTGTAGTTTGATGCAACTAATGATGTGGAGAGATCGTTAACTACCAAAATAGAAAATTGAAGAAATATCTAAAAGACTTACAGGGAATATTTCCTATAGTCATTAATGATGAGATTTTTGTGGAAAAAACTTTTCCTATTCTCCCTTTGGATGGGAACAATATGTGGCTTGTGTGTTTAGGGTTATTAATGTCTCAGCCCAAATATCCTTCTATTGATTTATAGTGATCAGTATGGTTTAAATGAGTTATTAATTTTAACTTGACACGACTTGTTAAATTGGTTAGGTTTGTCTACCATACATATTTTATGGCTAATTACGGTTTAGTACCCTGTGGTATGGGTCGAACATCAATTCAGTCCTCGACTTTCAATTTCATCAAAAACACCCACATACTATCATTTCTCATCCAACAGGTCCATCCGTTATGATTCCGTCAATTTCAGCCGTTTAGCGGATGACGTGGCGTTCCAAGTCAGCACAGGTGGGGCCCACACGGAAGTGAAATTCCCAAACTGACCCTGGCAAACTGAATATGGAAAAATCCAAAATAAATTCCAAACTTTGAGGTTGGGGAGACTCGAACCCGCACCAACACATATGCATATGAAAGCCCCAACCATCAGACCACTTGCAAGGTATTACAATATTATAAACAAAAATAACATATGTATAATAGTTTAAAAACACTTTGTCATCCTCCTTCTCCACCCACCTCTCTCCTCCTCTCCTCTTCTTCGTTCTCTTCCGCCATGAACGACCCAGAAGCAACGGTGACATGAAAGAAGGAACCAAAGCATGTTGTTCAAGAGGGATATCATCAACCTACACCATCAACAACTCACAACCATTAATAGAATCATATCAACGAAATGAGTGAAGGCATTGGACAACGACAAGGTACCGATATAGATGGCACCAGCGTGAGTCATGAGCTCGATCAGATTCACCAGCTTCGATCCGCGGTACTCGTTGATGGAGGCGACCACCGACTCCATGCCTGGAGTTGGATCAGACGCCATACCAGCAGCTTGTGAAGATCACAGAAGAAATAAATTTCAGAAATCGAGACACGGTTTCATACCAATTACAACAAAATAATAAAATGCGGTGAATCATTATTCAAACATAGAGATACAAATGAATCAAAATTTCGAAGTCACAAAAATCAATTGAAAGCTTCAAAGTGGAACCCAATCGCACCGAGACCAAATAAGAAATCGGGCTAATCTTGCAGAATCTGAATCGAATCGAGTGAGTTTTAGAGAGAGAGAGAGAGAGAGAGAGAGAGGTGGGTGGAGAAGGAGGATGACAAAGTGTTTTTAAACTATTATACATATGTTATTTTTGTTTGTAATATTGCAATACCTTGCAAGTGGTCTGATGGTTGGGGCTTTCATTTGCATATGTGTTGGTGCGGGTTCGAGTCTCCCCAACCTCAAAGTCTGGAATTTATTTAGGATTTTTTCATATTTGGTTAGCCAGGGTCAGTTTGGGAATTTCACTTTCGTGTGGGCCCCACCTGTGCTGACTTGGAACGCCACGTCATCAGCTAAACGACTGAAATTGACGGAATCATAACTGATGGACCTATTGGATGAGAAATGATAGTATGAGGTGTTTTTGATGAAATTGAAAGTCGAGGGACTGAATTGATGTTCAACCCATATCACAGGGTACTAAACAGTAATTAGCCCTATTTTATATATTAACACAACCTAACCTGACTTGACCCAACCCATTGAGATTTTTAAATGATTAAGTAGTGATCATCTTTTTTTTTTTTAATGAGGGCTTGGTGCGGCTACCCTCCAGTTTTGATTAATGAAACTACCAAATACAAGGGGGGGACATTGAGCCTAAACCCTTAATTACAATAAATATCTAGAGCACGTCCTGAAATAATATCAGAAGACTTTACAAAATTCATATTTTCTAACAAGCACCAATTAGCAAAGAGTGCACTGTTGGCTACTCCATTTGCTTTGACAAAGCAGTGACATAACGGAAAGATAACTCGATTACAACGAAGTATAAACACCAACATCACAGCTTTCCTACTATGTTGCTGCCGGAAAATAAATCCGATGACACTAAGTTTCATTCTGCCACTAGGAGGTTGCACCCATTTAACAATAGATCGTTGCCTCGCTAGGCCAGATAAGGCACTTAGAGTGCACACACATGCATGTAGCCCGACTCTCCCTACAAAATATATGTAGGTACTTATTACCCGCCGAAGGAGAGATAAAACTAACTAACTAAAATAAATAAAGATAAAAGCAGAAATAAAGAATATGGTTTAAATGCGCTACGCCAAAAACTACATCATACGATTGCACAAAACCGTTGCATGATTTGAAGACTCACCGTCGATCGAGTCATTGTCTGATGAAAATTCAAATGACGGTAAATCACCATTGTATGAGACTATGCAAGGCCATCAGTCGGCAAATATTGGTTACCAGCGTTGTCCCAAAACTCAACATATGTCAGGCGCAGTCATGCACAACAGTTGGGACGCGATCATGCGCAACAGTTCAAACTACCAAACTTGTTTTAATGGTGTTGTTGGATAAGTTTTTCCCACAATATTTTTTAATTTTTCTGTTGTATGATTTAGATTAGGACAACTGAGTTCTAGTCTTTTCTGTTGTGTGAGTAAATTAGAAGACGTTTAGTTTTCTGTTGTGAAAGCCTGATTTTGTCACGGTGTGACTTGTGTTGTTTCTTTTGGGAAAAGAATATTGGGTTTTAAGGAATCTTGGTGTGTGTTTTCTTTACCTTGAGTTGAAATGTTTTCCTGGTTATTCGTGTGAGTTGTGTGGTTTTAGTATTTGAGTTACTTATACAAGCTTTCAAAAGTTTACCAGGTTTGTTGTGTGGCAACCCAGTGCACTATTTGATATTGTAGGTGTTAATCCTGCAGGTCAGGATAATCATAGGTGAAGCTGAGTTCTTTTAGCAGCTGTACGAGTAGGAAACTAATTTTGTGGCTTTATACGTTGTTAAGACTTCCACTGTGTAGTGAGCTCTGAGGAGCATTTACTTATTATTTTGTTATGTAACTTCATTCGTAAACTTGTGTAATGTAATATATGACTCTACGGAGTGAGTCTATATTGACATGTGTGGACCCAGTTTATTTTGTTGCTTAGTTTAAATGGCAAAAAAAAAAAAAAGTTTCTAAGCATTTGAGCGATTTGTTGAGTTATCGTGTTTCGGATTCGAATTCCTTTTATTCCAAATTCGGGGCATGACATCAATGTACTCTTTCAACACAATAAAAATCAACAATTGCATGATATATTGTATTCCCGAAAAGAGTAAATGCTCAAAACAATAACCCGAATAAAATCACAATTATTATAGTTCTCACAATGTCACACCATCAAGATATATATTTCACATAAATACACACACACCCACAGTCATCCATTCAAGAATGCTACTAATACCAACTATAGTTCACAATTCGTAAAACCCGTGAAAAATCATTTTTTATAATAAAGTTCATTTTACTTATCTATGAACCGTAGACGATCAAGTTCATGTAATTTAAAACAAATATTTATTTCTAAAAAATGATTTCACAATTTAACAAATAATTCTGAATAATAAAGTAATTTCGTTCATAAATGAACCTCGTGAATTTACTTACCTCTAAATCCCGCTGCGTCTTCACACGCCACACGAGATAACATAATCACAACAATCTATCTAAGACAACCTCATCAAGTACCTAATCACATACGGTCTCATCTCAGTACACAAAACACATAGCGATTAAAGTTTGAACTCCTAGCCTCTTTGAACAAAAACCCTGAAAGTAACGCCAATCAAAGCGGAACTTCATCCGAGACCACCCAAAGTCTCCAGAATACTTCTACAATCGATATGACAAAACTGCAAGCTGATCGAATAGCCAGATCCTCACGGATCGGAAACCGAAATAATTGAAAAAAAAAAAAAAAAAACCCTAACATGCTCATACAATCTCCAAATGCTACAAACCCTATATCAAAACGCTCATAACGACGGGTAGATGATAAATGAAGTAAGAAACTGCCCTGGACATGGCCGGACGCGCTGCCACAGGCGGTTGCAAGTGCACCGCTTGCATCACCAACAAACTCAAAACCACCTTAATCCAACCGTCCAAAATGGATTTTATACGACGAGGATCAACTTAATACCTGGGAGTTGAGCGGACTCGGCCTAGATCTCCCCCGATCGCTGCCGCAAGTCGGAAATCACTATTCACATTGTGTTGAAGCTTCTCCGGTGAAAATCGATCAACCAAACCACCAAGGATCTAACGAGGAGGCTTCCACGAGAAAAACAAGACTAGTTTCAAGTCCAGCTATCGCGGAGCACCGAAAACCAATTAGGCTCGCCGTCGCCAAAATTTGGAGCTTCGATCTGCTATCGTAGGTGAGAATCGGTGCAAGCTACCACCATAGGGAGGACGGTGTGGTAACTTTGAATGGTTCTGGGCCGGGGCCGGTGCAGTCGCCAGACAATGCCGAAATTCGACTAAAAAATTGGGTCGGGTCGGATGTCTTTCGGCAGGTCTGAGGGTTTCGAGGAGAGAGAACTAAAAGAAGGAAAATTTTCGAAAATTTCTAGAAACTTTCCAAAATGGGAAGCTCTAGAAATTTTGGGGTTTTTTCCTATTTATTCAAAAATTTCCGAAAATGGAAATAACTTCCGCTGACCATAACTTTCTCGTACGAACTCCGATTTACGCGTTCCTCATGTCCACGAACTCGTATCGACGCGCTCTACGATTTTAGTGAAGGTAGTTTTCATAGAAACTCAACGAATAAAAAGTCAACCCTTTAACCCCTCGAAAATAAAACGTTTCAAGTAATTATTCGTTCGAAACACTTCCACTCTACCCTCGAACCATGAAATTGTACTAACGAACACTTCATTAATTTCAGAAGATTCCAAAAATTTAATAACAAATTTCCGGAGTCTTACATAGAGAACTAGAGCTCATTAGTTTGGTCCATGAAAGAACCCAAGCCCAACTTAGAGCCCATAGTTGAGCCCACTTCCAAGCCCTTTTGCATTTATGCCCCCACCTTGCTTTGGACGCCAAATCTGATTTTGCTTTGGGCCTCCAAATTGCTTAAAGAAGTAAAAACGAGTATCACCTTCATACATCAAAAATTCGTATTATTGACTAAAAGGCCGTTTAGCTCCCTTCCGAAGGCTCAATACTTGTGCCAAAAATACTCTTGGCTTCTTGTGTCAAGTGAGTAGCCTGTAGCCCTTCCTCCCTGACCTACTTGGGATTTCTCCTAAATAAAATTCCCGGTGAAAAGAAAAGAGAATTGACTCTGCTGGTCCCTGAGCAGGTGAGGCATCATCACCATCGAGAGTGGCAGAGATCCGAGGAGGAGTGAGACAGTGGAAAGTTGCTGGAGGGTTTTTTTGGCTCTACTGAACATACATACTGGGTAAATTGTTTCATCACCAGCTAGCTATACATTTCTCTTTTCCGAACAGTTCAGATTAGTTACGAGATTGATTGATTGATTGATTTAGATAATGCATATATTGCTTTACTTTTTCTTTTTGGGTGTGTCTGTTTCAAAATTTGTAGTGATTCTTGTAACTAACCTCATGCTTCTGACTAACCCATTGCTTTATTTGATCGATTTCATGGGTCTGTAAGCTTCTTTTGCTCTTTTTCGCCGATTGGTGTTCAAAATGGAGTTTCCAAGCTTAGGCAAGTCACAATCTTGAGTTTTGCTTCACATTTTTACGGACTCATTGTTTCAAGTTTCAACTTTTCAATGGTCTTTCCATATTTTTCTTACAAATTTATCATCCTTGATTATTCTAGTTAGCTTTATGAGTCATTTCTTTGAAATCTTTGCTTCTTATTTAATAGTTTTCTGTAAAGTTTTGTATAGGAATTCTGTTTGATCAAGTACCAAGGAAGATGACTTTTGGTTAACATGAATTAGGAGCTAGGATTAAATGCTCATCCATAGTGCATCGCCTTTTACAAATCTCACTTCCTCTTACTTAGAGGTGTCTAATTTACCTGTCAAGCATAATGCTTTATGCCTCTATTTCTCTGTCTTGTTTTGCTTCTTTTCTTTACTCCAAAGTTGATATTTCAGAATATCCCCAGAATTTGTATTTTACTTCAGTTCAACAAATTCTTAACACTGGAATGTTTGCTTAATTCTAAGGCTTGCAGCTGCACTGCTGATATCTTGAGCAAGTCTGGGAGAATGGTTGATAACGACAAGAAAATCACCCGTGTTCTTTTTTGCGGGCCACATTTCCCCGCTTCTCAGGATTACACGGGAGAATATTTGAACGATTACCCTTTTGTCCAGGTACCTTGAATTTATGCTATTTCTCTCTATCTGTCATTGGTCCATCTTTGTGTTTTGTTTTTACTCTATCTGTCATCAAGAAATCGTTCAATCTCCGAAGCATTTAGGTAGGATTGCTGAGTCAAAAATGTTTAGGATAGTCAAACATGCAAAGGACCCATGAAGATTAAGAAGAATATCTATTCTCTCATTTCCTTTCTTCCGCTCTCTGATTCCTCCAGTTCTTTCTCCCTCTGCTATTTGTCCCTTCTAGTTATGCAGACAAGAGTAGATACTCAAGTAGGCAGAGGAGACAATCCAAATATAAACTTGCATAAATGTAGTTGCTTAGGAAAGATAGGTTGACCAGGTAGACCGGGTACAACTATGACCCAGGCAACTGAAAGTTTCTCTCCGTAGGCTCTACTTCATCAACGCTTTTTGTAGTTGAAATTACCTTGGGTTGACCATGAACTTATCAAGAAATGCCTTGAAGTGGATTTGGAAAAGAATGAAGATAATCTCCTTTCCCTATTTGATTCTGGAGAGCCCATCATGTTTTGACTGAAGATGCTGGAGTTGCAGTAGCAAACCCATGGGGTTTTTCAATTCATTTCTTGTTGTGAAATAGCTTTAATGTTCGAGTCATTAACCTTTTTCTTCACACAAGTTGTGGAACCCACTGACCTGCATAACATATGTTGAGGTAGGCAGTAATCTGAAGGCCTGTGAAAATGGAGTATTTTATTTGTTGGAGTGAAGTATAGGTTGGGTTATTAGAAAACCCATTAAATAAACCAACCATTAGGATTATCAGGGTTTTGGTGGTTAACTTTAAAATTTTCTTTTGTGCTAGTATAGTATTTAGGTTCAGCTTGTGGTTTTGGTGTGGATGTGCCAGTAGTTGAAGATGTACAAATTGGTGTCCATATTGTTTTATTTGTTTCAATTCTTTTCTTTCTTTGTGCCAATTTCTTTTTATTTTTTTTTGTTTTTGTTTTTGGATCTTCTTGAATTGGTTGAATGATGAGCCAAGCTTCAAGTACCAGTAGATGGAGCTCTATCTGACCATCTCCCATGCAATCGGTCCTTAGCAAATGGCGTAAGTAAACCGAAGATAACAGTTGGATCTTGTGTCCACTATAAATTTAGGTTAAAAAACAGTGCAAGTTCAACTAAAACTTTGAAAATTGCTTCTTTAAGATTAATTATATCAAAATACTTTAGCCTTTAGGGCCACATCTGAAGACTCAATATCTGATGCATACTCTTAACTCTTAATTCTCATATTGGTTCTATGACCAACTCTTGAATGACATTCAAATATTGCTCAACTCCTAAATGATAGTAAAATAGCATAGACGGGTTCTTTTGGTTACCATGTATATTGCACTTTGGACCAAAAAGCATTATTGACAAACTTGGGCTGTTCACTCACTCGCTCCACACACACACATATGTTCCTAACCAACATCTTTTTTTAAAACCAAAGCAGACAAAGATATGTTATTGCAGCATGGGGGCCTAAACAGATCCAAAAACAAGAAAACTAACTTGTCTAGCATAGTGAATTTCTTATTTCTCTTAAATACAACTTGGCATAAAGCGGAGAATTAGTTATGTCTCCCACTCAAACTTCTGTTTGCATGTGATCTCAGTTACTTGTTCCATATTGGTGGTTAATATAATTGTGATTTCACACCCTATTTTCATTGGTTCAATCCCCAAAGGTTGAGTGTAAAACATGAGTGTTTCCATGAAGAATGGGATTCTATCTGGTATACTACTATATTGTCATAAAGGGTAAGATAGATTACATGAAAATGGATGGGATTCCATTATCGTGATGAGAGGATTAATCTGATCCCCTTGGAAAGACAGTTCTCAAGGCCTTCATACTTTCATTTCTTTTTTGTGGGGTTAGGGGTGGAAAATGGGAAAATTGTGAGAGGAGAATTTGAGGCGATAACTTTCCGTGACCTTCCTCATTTAAATGAGTGCCTTGGTTTCACAACGTTTCCATTTCTAGGTTATGTGTACATCCTTATCCTTGTGCCCTAGCGTGGAATTTTGGGTTTTGAAGAAATCTAAATGATCAAGAGGTGGGGGTTGGCTGGCTGATTTACTGGTGTGGATCAAAGAGTGTGGAAGTTGGAGAGTCAGGTATTTGCTGTTGTACACTCTACCAAAAACAATTAATGGATAACTTTTCTGTCCATTTTTGTCTGTTCTCTTATAATATGGATGAATATGGGAGAACATATACTTGTAATTTGGCTAAGAGGATACGGCCTTCTTGTTGCCTCTGCCTACAGTGGTGCATAATTTGTGAAAAGGCTCCTGAAGGTTTAGATATTTTGCTCCATCATTGCCCCCATTGCAATGACTTTATGACAAAGATTCTTTATGCAGTCTAATGTGAGATTGTGATGGGATGTTCCAGTTTCTTGGAAGGCCTTTATGTGTGAGAGGCTGAGAGCTATAGATATTTTGGAGGACAAAAGGGAATGATGTTGGGAGGTTGTGCTGTGATGACTCTTTTGGGTGCTGTAGATGGAACAAATAGGAGGATCTTCGAGGGAGCTGGGGTTGAGGTGGTAGATCAATTGCGGCTGGAGTTTCATGTTTGGCTTCACTTTCCATGTTAGTTTCTCCATAGTTTAGGAATAGTTCTTTTTATGCTACAGTTTGGACTGGAATGCTGTTGTGCTTTATACAGTATTTGGTTCACTGTATTTATTATTTTTTTGTTTCTATAGATGCTTTTTAAAGTTTGTTAGATGTATCAGTGTACACCATGTACCTTATTTTGTTCTCTCTTTTTTCTGATAATAAAAGGTTGTTTCTGTACATCAGAAAAAGCTAATTAACAGATTTTAAAATGTTTACAGTATCAATGAATGGAGTTTCTGCTTTCGATAATTCAAACGTGCTATGTTTTCCTCCTCATTTTCTCGTGTTCGCTATTCTGTAAATTTTTAATCTGTCGCATATATTATGATTGTCGTCAGTTTCAACAAAGTATGAGTTGTTCTCATTCTAATAAAATTATCCTTTATATGTTTTACTTAGTTTTCAATTTTATTACTGTAGGTTGATGATGTACCACTTGCTGATGTGCCTGATGTTATCGAGAAGAATGATATCTGTATAGTGAAAAGCATGAAGTTAGATTTTAATGTCCTCTCTCGTGCAAAAAAGATGAAGCTTATAATGCAGTATGGTGTTGGACTGGAAGGTCATTTCCACATCTCTGTCAAATTGTTTAAATTGAGCATTTGGGATATCTCATGTATATTTGTTTACGTTTTAAACTGAAGGCGTTGAAATTGATGCTGCGACTAAGTTTGGAATTAAAGTCGCTAGGATTCCGAGTCATGCAACTGGAAATGCAGCCTCATGTGCAGAAATGGCCATTTATCTCATGTTGGGCCTTCTCCGAAAGCAAGTATGTTAATTAAAACTAAATCAATTTTATGATCTTATTTGTTAATGCCTTTCTTCATATCATATTGATGAGTGCCTTTTGTTACCATTATAGAATGAGATGCAAATTTCTATAAAGCAGAGAAAGCTTGGAGACCCAATTGGTGAAACACTACTTGGAAAAACAGTTAGTCCTTCTCCTCTTGGATTCCTTTCTAGAATGCAGCTTTGCAGTTCTCTCTCTTCCTTATCAAATAATAATCTTTATTTTCTTAACAAAGAAACTACCATCGTAGTGCTTCTGTAGTATGGTCTTCTATATGAAGTATAGGACTTTGCACTTTAAAATGATGCGGGACTCTATGTTTAGCAGCATTGAATTGATAAAAGTTGAAGTGTCACTTGTATGATTACAGACCTATTTTTCTTTCCTTCTTTAAACATAATACAACTTGAATTCTGATTTATAGTTTATCAATGTTCTACTTTGTACACAGTAGTTTCCTACATGGAATATTAAGAGGAAAATACCAACCAAACTCATAGGTCTTAAACGCTTATTGTCAGACACTCAAACCCAGCAGACTTCTTTAAATGAGAGCATTCAGAGAAGCATTTTGTTAGCAGTGATTTCAAACTCACAAAAATGTTACCACATAGGCACTAAAACATTCAAACTCAAAATTTTTGCAAAATGTTTTTCTGTCCAGTTGTGCTTTTGAAATTTTTCTG
Source organism: Rosa multiflora (assembly GCA_002564525.1). Taxonomy (NCBI): domain Eukaryota; kingdom Viridiplantae; phylum Streptophyta; class Magnoliopsida; order Rosales; family Rosaceae; genus Rosa; species Rosa multiflora. The sequence goes on along the minus strand of BDJD01001818.1, from coordinate 31,537 downwards.
AGGTCTCATACTCGCTCCTTTTTATTTATTAATTTATTTTATTTTTTTAACCTGGAACGTATTTCTTCTCGAATGGATGCAGGTGTTCATTTTAGGATATGGAAATATTGGAATGGAGTTGGCAAAGCGCTTGAAACCATTTGGTGTGAAAATTATTGCCACAAAACGGAATTGGGACACTCATTCAGAAGATTCGTGCCAATCAAATGGTATTTAAGACTGGATAAGCCTTAACTCTGAATTTTGATTAAGAAAAGGTCGTATACAATGTTACATATCACGGTCACCATCCATGTTATATTTTCAGCGTTAGGTGACTTGGTTGACGAGAAGGGTGGTCATGAAGATATCCATTCATTTGCAAGCAATGCGGACATTGTTGTTTGTTGTTTGTGTTTAAATAGTGAAACAGTAAGTTCAAAAACCAACTGTTTATCATATACTTGTGTTGTGAGTGATGACTGTTCATGTTGCACAAACTACTCCAGCACTACATAAATATGAACATGCTGAAATAAGGAAGTCTTGAAAAACATGGAGTTCTCAGTAGTGGGACATATAATGCTATTCCTTCATTTTCCCTTCATCCTACATGACGTCTTCATTATGTTTTACTTGCACTCCAAACTGTGGATAACTCCCCAGTAGACACAGATATCTCTGATAGTGGTTGGGAGGAATTTGAGAAAAGAAAACAAGAAGGGATAAATGGATGCACTGCTGATTAAAATTGATTAGTAGAGAAACAAAAAAGGTAGAAAGTTGTTTGATTAAAAGAGAAAGAAAGAAAAGAGAGACACAGAAGGGATAGGCAAGTATGGTGACCTCATTTCATTGTTACATCTATCATGTAAGAATTATGTGGAGTTAATCTGAAGTAGGGTGACTTATTTCTCTCTCTATCTCTCTCTCTGCAGTATAATAAAATAGACATAGTTGAGTCTTGTATTTCCACATCTCTCTCTCTCTCTCTCTCTCTCTCTCTCTCTCTCTCTCTGCAGTATAGTAAAATAAACATAGTTGAGTCTTGTATTTCCACATGTTTGTACTGTAATATTTTTATCTAGTTATGTAGGTATCAATAGTTTGTCCAAGATAGACTCAATATGTAGCTAAAATAGGCATAATTGCGTGTCTGATGTGTGTTAGATGGAAATCAACACGAAGTCAATCACTCTGCAGAAGTGCAAGTAATGCTTGATTGTCTTACTTAGTTACTTTTCTATATTTTTCTTTCAGGTTGGCATTGTAAACAAGTCATTTATAGCATCGATGAGAAAGGTTTGGTTTTACAACACAGCAATTTGATTCAGAAATATAACTTTTTTGCAATGGATTGGTGGACACCAGCGCGCGCACACACCAGCATATATTTATAATGTGTAGATTCCTTCCTGAAGATTTAGTGGGCCTCTCACTGAACTTAGAGAACCAATTTACAAATCCAACCCGATGCAGCCACAAGATGTCTGAAGTTTAGCCAAAACAATATAGAATTGAAGAAGTTAGGGAGTAGGGACAACCTAGGTAAATTTTGTTGCCCGAGGGTTGTGACTGGGACCCGCTTTGCCATTTCCTTTTCACTTTTGCGATTGATGTCCTATACAGATTGTAGAAGCTTGGGAGTGTCATCTGATGATGACTTTACGGTGGTAGGACCTTGCAGATGTCCCTCCGCTTGAAGTTTACCAATTTTCTTCTTCATAGTTGAGATGAAGAAGTTTGAGAGTTTGTATGGCTAGTTTCAGGTTGAAAATTAAGATGGCTAAGAGTGATTTTATGCATTGATATGGAAGAAGAATTGCTAGATTCGTTGACTGAAAGCGTGGGTGGTCCTTTACTGTTCTTTTAAAACCTAACAGACTGTTGAAAAGAGGTTATGGTTAGCTCAAGCTCTGGAATTTTCTTGTTGTTTTTTATTCAGTCACTCATCATCACTTTGATCCCTACAGACCATATAAGATTATTTAGAAGGCTAGTGTTTCAGTTAAGGTGGAAATTTCACTTGGCAGGTGCCACATGGAAAATTAAATACTTATGGCATGTTCAGAGAAAAATTTCTGCCTTCACCATTGGAGTTGCCTTATCAAGGTATTTGGGTTGGTGTGGGTGTGTTCTAGAAATTGCTCTGTGCTGCTGTCAGAAAGCTTTTCGGCCTAGGGTTGCCAAGAAGATATGTACTTTTTAGAGAATTACTATCTTCATTCTATTGTGGTGTGTGTTGATTGGAGCTGAACAAGAGAATCTTTGAAGATAAGGACAAAGGACATGAACTCTGTAAATATGTACAGTTTTGTATAAAGAACTTAGCATCATTATCTGTCTATAAATTGGGAGGAAGGCATGGTTTTCCTGCTTTATCTGTTCATCATTCTTGGTGTCTTGGTGTTCATCCTCATCCTCTTTTGTTTTCATGTTTAATTCCAGGGTGCCCTTTTGGTAAATATTGCCCGAGGGGGTCTCCTGAACTATGAAGCTGTTCTTTATTACCTCGAGTCCGGACACTTAGGTGGCTTGGGCATTGATGTTGCTTGGACTGAGCCATTTGATCCTGATGATCCCATTTTGAAGTTCAATAATGTTCTGATCACACCTCATGTTGCAGGAGTTACAGAGTATTCTTACAGATCCATGTCAAAAGTAAGCACCCAATTTGAAAAAAAAGGAGCAGATTCGTGACAACTAATATTGGTTTCTGTTTGTGACCTCTTTGGTTTATGTTGGCTCAATATCGCAGATAGTTGGTGATACTGCCATTCAACTTCATGAAGGGAAGCCTTTGACAGGACTGGAGTTTGTCAACTGATTCAGTTTAGAGAATTGGCTTGTGACCTAGATAATTTGGGGTTATTTATCTATTGTTACAGGGGGACTTGTATTTGTAATTGGAGGGGTTTGTACCTTAAAATAATTACCTTTTGGTGAAATAGACGATGAATAAGATAAGGAAAACACACGTATCGTACATACAACTTTCAAATTCATAATGATTGAAAGTTGGAAGACGTTGAGATAATTGGATTTGTACCCAATTCCTACATTCTAGTAAATACGATTTCATTTGATATTTGCTCTTAATTCTCACAAAAATTGCTCTTTAGATAATCGGCAATCTCCTCCTGGAGGAATCAGACTATGGAAGAGAGAGACCGTCTCTCTGAACTCTGAATAAAAGAAGCCGATAACAATCCTGGAAAAAGGGAGTTTTGTTTTTCTGTTTTTCCTTTCAGATGACAAAAGTTAATATTGGAAAGTTGTTAGCAAAATCTGTATTGCGGAGTATGGTTGGATATTTCCCGAGTATAAATAGTAGGACGCTTTCAAATAAAGTGTCGTCACAATCCTAAAGATGATGTTGGAGCCTTTCAAATAAAAACGTTATCGCAATCTATAGATGATTGAAAACCGAGGAGAGAGTTTATGTCTAATTTAAACTCTACCAGTCTGAACCTATTGCCTTCACGCTCCACAAGTCATTAGTCCCCTCCCAAAACACAGCAGCAATACCAATGGCGAAGAAAGGAGAAAAGCAACCCCAGGCATCGAAACGAAAACGAAATCCCCGCACAAAAGAAAAACCAGATGCTTCTTTTATATCTTCCACTACTATGGAAATTGATCACTACAAAATACTTGGAGTGAATCGCAACGCGAGCCCGGATGAGGTGAAGAAAGCATACAGGAAACTGGTCATGTTTTGGCACCCTGACAAACACTTGCAGGAAGAAGCTCGAGCTAAGGCCGAGGCCAAGTTCAAGGAAATCAACCAGGCTTACCAGATTCTCAATGACCCTGTGAAACGACACAACTACGATAGTCAGCATGCAGATATAGCCAACTCTAATAGGACGACATCGTCATTTTGGTTTCCTCCTAGTAAGGATGAAAATACTTTTGCTACCATGTTTGGATTTGGTAGTCGGAGGACAGATTCAATGGTGTATAGTCCATTGGAGTGTAGCTTGGAGGAGCTTTATCAGGGTACTACGAAGAAGATGAAGGTGACGAGAGCCGTGACGAATGCTTTTGGGGAGGAGACTATTGTGGAGCAGCCTTTGACAGTCAACATAAAACCTGGTTTCCGGCACGGCACCAAGATAACTTACAAGGTGGAAGCTAACACAGCAGATGTAGGTTTCGTCATCAAAGAGAAACAACATTCCTTGTACGAGAGGCATGTGAATGATCTCATAGTCCACCAGGAGATAACACTGCTGGAGGCGCTCACCGGCGGTAGGACTCTTGATCTGACCACCCTGGATGGAAGGAAGTTCATGGTCCCGTTACCCGATGATGTCATCAGAGCTCCTGGAGATGAAATGGTTGTACCAGGTGAGGGAATGCCAATCTCAAGCCAACCTGGGGTTAAAGGAAACTTGAGGATCAAGTTCAATGTCAAGTTTCCTTCGAGCAGCCTCACTGCAGAACAGAAATTGGATTTGAAAAGAGGCTTGGGAGGAGCTTCGTTTTGACTACGTGCATTCTAGCTAGCTAGCTAGGGTTAGAAAGCACATGCAATAATTTGTCTATGAATTTCTTCTGGTACGGTGGATTTTGGATTTCAGCTTGTTAGTTATAACTTATATATGATGATTCAAATGAATGCAGCCAGCTATTAATTAACTTTCTTCATCAAAACAAAACACGTGCAGAGAGTAATGAAAACGTGACACTTTTGGTGGTACGTATGAGAAACACTGCATTTCAAGTTAACTTTGTGAAACAAGAAAGGTACATAAAAATGGCAGAGGGAGGCAAATGGTGGTTCAATCAAATATATAGGACTGAAGGACAGAACAGCATACCCAAATCAGTTTGGATTTTGGCTTCGCTCACAATTTTAGGCAACAACCAGGAACCAGACTTGGTGTATTGCACTTGAGAAAACAAATCTAGAAGCAGCCCCAACCCCAAGTAGTTCTCTTCCATAACATCTATGCCACTCCTTCCCTGTCGAAACCAATTTCATATATGATGCCAAGAACTTAAGACTGAAGGCAAGGATTGGAGAAACTAAAACCAGAAAACATAAGAGGGCAGGACTCAACTAAAGCCAATTAAGAACTTCCCAAGAGCAAGAATTATAACTACAAGAGAACTGATTACCCCCAACAAGACTATATCGATCTGGATGAGGTGCTGGCAAGTTGTCACACTTCACCGAAGAAAATGGAGGTGCTGTATGCATGTACTTAGTTCTCACATTCCATTTTGTTCCAATTGAGATTCTAACTGTCTATAGTTAGCTGGGAATGAAAGTATCCCAGATTTTATTTGAGATCTTTTTTGGTGCGTTGGAACTTTAGGAAAACCAACGAAGTTTGTCAAATAAAGAGGCAGCTAAAGTTGACGCAAGATGCAGGAATTGTATGCTCTCTCCATGCTGACCAAAAAACAAGCAAAATATGTAGTGAACCTTTCCCATCTACAGAAAACCAACAAACCATCACATCACAAAAACTTGATATACATAGTTCTCACATTCCATTTTGTTCCAATTGAGATTCTAACTGTCTATAGTTAGCTGGGAATGAAAGTATCCCAGATTTTATTTGAGATCTTTTTTGGTGCGTTGGAACTTTAGGAAAACCAACGAAGTTTGTCAAATAAAGAGGCAGCTAAAGTTGACGCAAGATGCAGGAATTGTATGCTCTCTCCATGTTGACCAAAAAACAAGCAAAATATGTAGTGAACCTTTCCCATCTACAGAAAACCAACAAACCATCACATCACAAAAACTTGATATACATTTTTTTTTTCAGAATGGAAACCTCATTTAATAATAAACATCATTACACCATACGGCAATGACTTGATGTGGGTTCCAGTTTCTCCCATGGGGAGCTGAGGTACGTGAAGCACTGAAGCAAGTCCCTTACATCAGAGGTTATAGGTAGATCATCAAGAACAATTCTCTTGAATCAATCAGGCCACGATTTAACTTGATGGATGCTCATATTAATTTTTGTTAGATTGAAATACATGTTTAGGAGCCTAGTCAACTCTAGGATGTGTATTTTGAGCATGTCTAGTCTAGGACGGAGCTAGAAGTCTGAACCCCTCTAATTCCTAAAATAGAACCCTCAATTTGGTATTATAGGGGTTATAAGCATGGTGATTTACACCTGTTGTGTGCTTGCGCGGGTGAATTGCTTAGAGTAGACTAATTCCTTATCTTTACGCCAATTAAGTGAGTTAGTGACCCTTGAACCGGCTCTATATATATCTCTTTGTTAATTGAATAAGTTTAGGATAACTCTTGAACTTGCACATTAATACCATAATTGAGAATATATGGTCCTTAAGAAATTTGCATCTGCATTAGATTAGCATCCAACACATAAAATTTGGATGAAGGAGCCTCCCTAGCACCCCACATCCTCTTGTCTTCAATTTTTTGTTGATCACTTTAGTATTGTATTTCCATTTGCGTAATTTTTACTTTCGGTTCTTAAATTTAGTTTTAGCATTCTCAAAAAAATTAATTAAATATCGCAATTTTGGATACTTGTTGTTAACCAAGTAGGGTTTCCTATTCCCTTAGGTACGATACTTTGAGCTTAAATTTATTTGCCCTAAATTTGATAACTGTGTTGTATTACGCGTAAGGCGCTAGTATATGCACCAAATTATCAATCTCATGAAAACGGGATGAAACAAATATTAATTTTGGAAGTATTTTCAAAATATATCTTCCTTTAGTAAAAGATATTGTTGTCTTTGCCACGCCAAACATGTCATATGACATAACTTAGTTTATGTCCTTTCAACTCCGCAACGCATCTATCGAACAACCAACTTCATGCAATATAAACATAACCTCTTCTACAACCTATTAAAGATACTATTGTCTTTATGAATAACTTTTCTAGGTTTATTCACACTTTTTCATGTTTGTTCGTATACTTTTTAAAAATAAATTGCTGTCAGTTTATAATATTTTAGAACAAACAATAAAGAAAAAACAGTTGTGGGCGCATCCTTTTGTTCAATAGAAGTTTTCATATGCCAATATATCTTTCACATCCCCCCTCCCCCACTCATGCTGCCGAGCATTGTGTTTGGTTTGCACAACCAAAAAATTATTCTGAGGATCTACAAGAAGATCAAAAGATATGAGATTGTATCAAATATTATGTACAAAAAAATCTAAACATATCCTCCAATGTCAAGGGAATTGCATGTATAGACATTCAAAAAAGAATCGATTTGATTCAAGTCATAATCCATATGGGATTCCTCAAGTTATTAGTAGAAGACAAGACTTGCAAAATCGAAGAATCACTACAACAATTATGGGCAATGGACACAAACACAAGCGTGATAAACTAAGGCAGAAAAGACACACATGTTCGTGCTCAACCCCAAAAGCAATGTTACAGCCACATTTTTTAGGTCAGTGCCCTGTAGGAGCGTGGCTTTCATACTAACTATCACGGATAAATGTGTTGGTGGGTTAGTTTTGAATTTCTGATGTTGTGGGCCCATTCATGATATATTATATGTGTTAGTGGGTTAGTTCTGAATACTTCTGACATTATGGGTCATTTCATTACATATCCAACCGAAGTGTTCTGTGAAAAATGTTTATTTTATATTTGTTTAGTTTTAGCTTGTGTCTGATAAAAATTTGTTGACGGATGGCATGATCTAGGAGTCTCTCTTGTAGAAAAATTTGCCGAGTCCATGTTATTTGTATTTCTCGCCTCAGGCCTGATCCATATTCAGGAGCACTCTAATCTAAGCATACTGCAAATTTACACAACAAATAAACGAATCAAAAATTTGCAAAGAATCAAATCAAAATTTTGATAATGTTGGATGAGCACGCTCGTACACCAGAATTCCGACACTACCAGATCGACTCTGAGCAAAGGCTTCGACCATATCGAACAGCCTCGCCAACCTGAATCGTGACTCTGTCGGCATTTACACTTCCTTAATACATGGGAACCTATGCTTGGCAGTTGCCAGTATTTGCAGTAGTGAATTACAATTCAATGTATAAAAAGAACTCAATTGTGTAAACCAAAAAATATTTGAAGTGATATGACGTTATGGATACGCCAGCTTGTTTCTTTCCTCATATGCAGTATTTACCTTTCACAATTTATACAACAAAACGTTAGTAAAAAAAAAAAAAAAAACCTATGCATCCATGAATTCCAAACCTAGTAAGTTCAAAATAGCTTTTATACCAAGGAAGTTCAAACAAAAAGTTGGATATGGTTCACCGGGGTGAGTTATTTATACAGTCACCGATATTTTGGTAAACGTTTTGGGATCCCTAATCTTTTTACTTCTTCTTCTTCTTCTTCTTTTTTTTTTTTTTTGTACACGCCATACGGGATTGTCGAGCATGTTGTCCAGAAGTGTAGAGAACCACCGGTCGAGCAGTAGGGGCCATCATGGGCCGGGCTAGGGCCGGCCCTACCCTAAATTTAGGCCGGGTAGAGTCAGGCCTGGGCTTAAATATGCTAACCGTTACCTGCCCTAAAAGCCCGATCTATTAAGGCCAGGTCGGGCCGACCTTCCGAATAGGGCCAAATAGGGCCGAAAAAGACCTTATTTTGTTTAATAAAAAAAAAACTTACATTATTTTTTTTCTTCTCAAAATGTGGCTCAATGGTTTTATAGGTAATATAAGACATTGTTTTTAGTTGATCATATTTAATATGTGTGTGTGCGTGTGTAGGAATTAACTTATAACATTTATTAATATTAGTTAAGGTGGTTATATTCAATTAACTATCTCTCTAAATCTCCTAATATTAATTGTTATGTACCAAAGAAAATAAAAACTAAAGAAAACAAAACTTTAGAAATCAATTACAAAGGAAGAGATAAATTTCATATTATAGAAAAAAGAGAAACATAATTCAAAAATAGAAAAAATAGAAAATTATTAGGGCTTATTCGGGTGGGCCTAAAGGGCCGGGCCGGGCTTGGCCCTAAAGGGCTCAAACGGGTAGGGCCAGGTTTCATTCTCATGGCCCATACCCTACCCTATTTTAAAAAGGGTCGGGTCGGCCCGCCCTAATGCAAGGGTCGGGCAAGCTTAGGGCGGGTTTAGGCCCTGAGGGCCGAATGATGACCCCGACGAGCAGCATCGACTTGCATAAAACAAATATATCCAGGGTCGTCATTAAATATTATTAGTTAAAAAAGAAAATTATATTTATACTTTAACTTAATTGACAAATTAATTAAACAACGGTTACATTTATTGTTTTTTTGTGTTTGGCTATTTTCTAATTTGATATGCGCCTCATCATTTATGGATCAAACACCAACTCATTCATTTTTGGTTCACGAATTTTATGCTTCAAACCAATCATTTTTATGTTTAATAAGTATAAGAATATGATGTTCGATAAGCAGAAAAATATTAAAAAGCAAAGAGAGGATATGGATCTAAAAATAAAAAGAGTTTTAGATGGAGATTTCAATCATACAAAATCATACCGAAATATTTATGCTCAAATTAAGGTTTTGGTGAAGAATGAAAGAATTGGGAATATAGAGGAATCATTTGTCAGTTTTTTTTAGGGCTGTCACTCGGTCAGTTCGAATCGGTTATAGGTATTACCAACTTTAAAACCAAAGCTTTCGGTTTCAAAATTGAGCTACCAATTACCAACCAAAATTTTCGATTTTTATTTATGTCTACCAAATTTGGTATTTCGGTTTTCGGTATTACCAACTTTAAAACAACTAATTCTTTGTAATATAAATTAGAATGAACAGAATTAGGTTTTTCAATTTTATAACTGTAAACTTCATATTCATCTACTAATCATAGCTTCCTTTTGTATATATGACATCAAATTTTATCTATTTTCAATAAAACTAGGTTATTTAACCATCTTGGACTAGGTTACTCAAAATACAATGTAGTATATTGAGTAATGTTCATATTATTATGATTACTTTTATGTTTATTTCTTAATATACATGTATGTGTATTGAAAACCATAGTATATAAAGCTAATATTTAGACAATCGGTAGATTTGGTATTTACCAAAACCAAACTAACTTTTTCGGTAATTTTCGATTTCGGTTTTATCGGTCTCGGTTTCCAAAAAGTCGGTTTATCAAACCTAAAATATCAATTGATATTCGGTCGGTTTGGTAATTACCAAACCAAGTGGCAGCCTTAGTTTTTTTTGACCTTTTTCCAATCTTGCCTTAACCTTTCAAACAAACTAGTTCTTGTTATGATTTAATCACTGAAAATGGAGAAGACGAATGAAAAACATGAATTCCTTAGCGATAGTTCTAGTACTATTGGCGTTGTGAAGCTGTGGTGGATTTGTGTTTTATTTGATAATTGTATATTTTAGTTCGGTTATTAAAGGTGTGATGTTTGTGGAGTTAGGTGAAACTCCATATTTGGATCTTTATTGTTCGGATGATCTGAAGCTACTGGTGTTTTGTGTTGTGGTGGAGACAATGCGTTATTTCGTTTGAGAAATCAAAGGATGAAGTACTTCCATGAGCATTTCCCTAAGCATAATTAGCTATGAGCCACGCTCATGCTGCCGCTAGCGGTACCAGTAACTGTCAAAGGTATGACCTACCGAAACACCGCCAAACAGGTTATCACCTAAGCTCCGGCTCAGCCCGAGATCACCGCTTACGCATCCTCATGGGCCGCGCCAAGATCACCTAGCTGAAGCATCAAAAGCTGGGAACTGAAGCACATCAGTCCCACATCGAAAACAAGGAAGAGATCAGTGTCTCCCTCACCTATAAAAGGTCCACGCATCTCTGCTCATTAACTACGCATTTATTACTTACCTAACGTTATTCTGTCAACATAAATACATTGACTGACTAACGCATCAAAGCAGAAAAGACCGCCAACCACGGTCTCCCTCTGACGCCCCTTTGTATTTTACTTGACAGGTAGCAGTAGCGCTACAACCTCCTCAGTAGCGGTCCAGGCTTGGACAAGCGTTAACAAGATTTAGTCACCGCTGAATCTCAGACATTAACATTGGAGCAATCTGTGGGAAAACCTAGAGCAAAATGTCATCCCACCATAAATCCACCATGACTAACGGTAGCGGGAAACTCGCCGACTAGCAAGTGGACCAGTACGCCAACCCTCATCCCACCAACCCAGCGGTTGCCGTTAACCTCGTACTCTTCAATACGCCGGTTAACCTCGGTGTTAAACCCCAAGTTACCCCTCTAATTCCACATACCTAGTCAGCGACTAAAAATCATCCGGGCAGCAGTCGCCAGCCGGCAAGCCAGGACCTCGCCACCAAGTATGAGCTGACACTAGCGGATCTCCACAATGCAAATAAAGAGTGGGAGAAAGAACGCAAGAAGAAGGCAGAAACCCAGAAACAAATGGCCACGCTGATGTTAAAATTTGACGAACTAAAGAAGGCGCTGGAGGCAAACGCTAACCCAGCTCAGAGCAAGCAATCGCAAAGTATCAAGCGTAGTCGCCTCAGCGGTGGAAGGATAATAGTAGCACCAGTCATACAGATGAACGTACCACTGAACCCACCCGAGCTGACAAGACTGGGCCCACCTCCTCCATCACGATTATTGTTGGACCAGGAGGTAGAGTCGCAACCGTGCACCAACCTCAGCGTAGGACGAGCAAGAACAGTGGGAAATCCGCCAACCCCCCAGGCAGCACCTCAATCAGGCGCCACAGAATTCACAGGCAAGACCCTCTAACGAAGCCACTGCATTGATTTTACAAAGGATGCAACAGCTGAAAGAGAGATTGGTTAGGGCGGAAGCAAGTGCCCCAGTGCCAATTCAAAACCCACTTTTTGCATCAAGGCCAGGACCATTTATAGCCAGAATCTTACAAACCGTCAGACCAGCGTATGCAAAAACGCCAAAAACCACTTAGTATAGCTTCTTAACGGACCTCTTTGGGAACATGGACACATTCAAGAAGGTGACCAACAATAACTCCATCATGTGTCACTTGTTCAGCAAAATGCTAGATAGCGAAGCAATGAGCTAGTTCTTTGAGTGCCCACCCAGATCCATCGATTCCTTCTCCGCGTTATCAAACGCCTTCTTATCGCTGTTCATCCTCCTAGCGGCAGAATATCACAATACCAGCTAGTTGTTTAGCGTTAATCAGTGCACAAAAGAATCACTAAAGGCGTTTGTCACAAGATGAAGAGCCTCAGCATCCCAGTGCCGCGACCTTGACAAAACGATGGCACTAGCTGCCTTCAAGCAAGGACTCTTAAAAGGACCATTCCTTTACCATCTCAACTAAACTGCCCAAACGCGGCATATGACCACGTTATGGGTGGGGCGGTCCTCCACGCACAGGCAGAATACATCACATATGGTGAGGCTCCACCACCACCGCAAACTCCAGCCAAGACAACTGAGCCTTCTTCCTCTCAGTAGGAAACCGCTAATAAGTCTCTTGCTGCGCCCTTAAACGACAAGAAAAGAGAGTGGCAACAGGGTAATCACCAGGACAAGCGGCAAAAAGACCAACAATACCGCAGCAAGGGCAACCGGATTTTCATCAACGACAACCGCAATAGTAAGCACACGGCATCATCCCAGCCGTACGCAGTGTTCACAGTCCTCACTGCCTCGTATGAAGAAATATACGACCAGTGTAAAGACCAAATCTCACCACCACCCCCAAGTGGGAAAACCGAGGAACACCAGCAAGTGGTGCAAATACCACGAGCACAGCGGTCACAACACGAACAGTTACAATGCTCTCAAAATGACAATAGAAACCCTCTATTGAGATGGCAAGTTGGAACCCTCAAAACGGCACTGGTCGTATAAGAAATATACGACCAGTGCAAGGACCAAATCCCTTCAGCACCATCAAGAAAATATCCCCAAGTGGGAAAACCAAGGAACACCAGCAAGCGGTGCAAATACCACGAGGACAGCAGTCACAACACCAACTGTTGCAACGACCTCAAAACGGAAATAGAAACCCTTTATCGGGATGACAAGTTGGAAAAATTCAAGGTACGCCAGCCACCACTGGTGGTCCCCAACATCGAGTGCATGAGTTGCATCAACACTATCGACGGCGGCACTCCCATTAGCAATATGTCCCACCGGGCAAGAAAGTACTATGCACGTGCCAACCACCCTAAGGAAGTCTGTAATATCCGCTACGAGAGATTCGCTAAACTACCGAAATCTGGTTGGGAACCAATAGCTTTCTCCGAGGAAGAGGAACGCGGTGTGCATCTCCCTACGACGACCCATTCTTAATCGACACAATACAAGATAAGTGGTCAGTGGGAAGAATGCTGGTGGACAACCAATCCGCCGTTAATGTTATCTTCAACGGCTGCTACAACCAGCTCGAGCGGAATAGAAAGCTCCTACAGGACCATGAACCACCACTTAGCTTCTTTGGCGACGTCACACAACCACTGGGTTCTAACTATATAGGCCTATCCATCGGCACTAGCCCTTGTACAGCGGAAGTACACATAGAGTTTATCGTTGTCGACTGCTTTAGCTCTTACAATGCCATCATCGGCCGCCCAACCCTCAATAAGTTGAAATGCATCATCGTCGGGTATATGCTTCTCATGAAGTTCTCTACCTCCAACAGCAAGGGTTGTGTAAGAGGAAGCCAACAACTAGCATGAGAGTGTTACTCAACAACGGTGACACGCTCGATGTGCCGCCATGAAATCCTAATGGTAGGAAGTCAGCCACAGCTAACGGATAAAAGCGACGACCCAAAGATGATGAGGAAAAGTATGTAAAAAAGGAACATGTTAACACGCAGGGCATTTCTAACGAGCACCCAGAGAAAACAGTGTGCATTGGCACCTAACTCTCCCCTGAGATGGTAACGGAGCTCACACAGTTCTTACGAGAAAATGTCATTTTTTTTCGCCTGGTCTTACGTGGACATGCCCGGCATCTCCCCTGACATCATCACGCACAAACTAAGCATCAAACCATCTTTCTATCTAGTCAAACAAAAAAAAAGGGCCTTTAATGAAGAGAAATATCGTGGAATTAGGGAAGAGGTGGCCAAGCTACAAGGCATTGGATTTATCCACCAAGTTAATTATCCGCAGTGGATCTCTAACCTAGTAATGGTAAAAAAGCCCAGTGGCAAATGACATATGTGCGTAGACTTTATGAACAAGCCATGCCTCAAGGACAGTTTTCTGCTATCACATATTGACCAACTGGTCAACACTATAGCGAGATATGAATTGCTCAGCATGATAGATGCTTTTTCTAGCTACAACCAAATCAAGATGCACCTCGGAGCCCAAGAATGCACCACCTTCACAACCGACAAAGGCCTATATTGCTACAATGGCATGCCTTTCGGCCTTAAGAATGTAGGTGCCTTAAGAATGTAGGTGCAACGTACCAGTGGTTGATGAACACCATGTTCGCAGAACATCTCGGCAAGATCATCGAGGTGTACATGGACGACATGCTAGTTAAAAGTATTAAGGCTAGCGGACATGTGGCTAACCTCCGCATCATATTCGCCATTCTCTTGGCCTACGGTATGCGCCTCAACCCTGAGAAATGCTTCTTTGGTATCACCTCTAGCAAATTTTTGGGCTACATCATTAGCGAGCGAGGGATAGAGGCTAACACCGACAAGGTTCAGGCCATCCTCAACTTGAAGTCCTCTGAGTGGGAGGTACATGTTCAGATCCTCCAGGGCAGGTTAACTGCGTTGTCTCACTTTATTTCAAAGCTAACCAATAGATGTCTCCCATTCTTCAAAGCTATGAATAGATCCCATCAAAAAGTGGTGGATTGGATGCCAGATTGTGAGGCGGTCTTCTTGAGTTTGAAAGAATATCTAGCGGCAATCTTGCTCCTTTCCATACCAGTACAGGGTGAAATACTATATATATACCTAGCGATATCAGCAACAGCAATTAGCTACGTTATTATACAGAGGAAAGAGCAGGAAGAGCTCCAGGCTTTCTATGCTGGCAAGGGCATGATCGGAGGGGAAACAAGATACATGCCCCTCGAACAATTGGCCCTAGCACACTCATTGTTGCACAAGATGCATTTGATGGTACTTTCAAGCTCACACCATCCATGTCTTGACAAATCAATCGCTGAGGCAGGTCATGCAGAGCCCTGAGCACTCTGGTCGCCTAAGTAAGTGGGCAATTGAGCTCAACAAGTTTAACATTGAGTACAAACCACGAACCGCTATGAAAGGCCAAGCGGTAGCAGACTTCATCGCTGAACTCACTGAGCGCTAGGAGGAACCCACTTCCGGGACACCAGCGGACAACACCACCATAACAGCAACCGACATATCCCCTACCGAGCAATAGTCAGAATGGAACCTCCATATCGGCGTCTCGGCCTGCACCAAAGCTTATGGCATAGGAGTAATCCTAATAGGGCCAAGGGGACTAAACGTGGAGTATGCGTTAAAATTCAACTTCAAAGCTTCGAACAACATGGTGTAGTATGAAGTGCTCATCGCAAGTCTGCTCCTCGCCATAGACTCAGGCGCTGATAGCATCAACATATTTAGTGATTCTCAACTTGTCATCAACCAGGTCAGTGACAGTTTTCAGGCAAAAGACAAGCAGCTAATAGCGTACTTAAGGTATGTGAAAACCTTACTTGGAAGGTTCAAGTTTCACTCCATCACGCAGATCCCTAAAGAGAAGAATGCCAAGGCACAAATCCTAGCTGAAATATTCAGCATCGAGGTCAATCCTAGCTGGATGGATGAAATAATGGAATACAAGCTCAACAGAACGCTGCCAACCGAAAAGGTCGAGGACAGCAACTCAAGCGGAGGGCTACCCACTATAACATCCAAAACGATAAACTTTACTGCTAGGGTTTTACTCACCCAAATCTCAGATGTTTAACACTAGAAGAAGGAAGGGTGGTACAAGCAAGGATACACGCAGGGGAGTGTGGAAATGATTCAGGCACCAAATCTTTGGCAAATCGAACCATGCGCCAAGGGTACTTTTGGCCCACACTCGGCGACGACACCAAAGAACCCTCCAAATCATGCCACAAGTGTCAACAATACGCTGACCTCCCACATGCACCAGCGGAGCCCCTTTCAATCATCATCGATCCTTAGATTCACTCAACTTGGGGCATCAACCTCATTGGCAAGCTTCCAACCGCCAAAGGGCAATTCAAATACATTATTGTCGCCATCGACTACTACAGTAAGTGGATAGAAGCTAAACTGCTAACGACAATCACAACCACCAAAGTCACTCACTTCCTCTGGAAGAACATTTATTGCCGCTACGGCGTACCCCATACAATTATCACAGAAAACAAAGCACAATTTAATAATGAAAAGGTCATCAGCTAGGTATCAAGATACGCTACACATCTGTGGCGCACCCGTAAACTAACGGGCAAGTAGAAGTAGCAAACAAGATCATCAAGAAGCTGCCCAAGAAAAAACTTGATGATGTCATGGGCTTGTGGGCAGAAAAACTCTCGAAAGTTCTAGGGCCATCTGGACAACCCCTACATCCGCCAACGGAGAAACACTGTTCTGCATGATGTTTGGCACAGAGGCAGTGCTTCCAATTAAAATCACACGACCAACCGCTAGGGTTGAGGGCTACGACGCCAAAACTAATAATGACGACATCAGTCTCGACAAGGATCTCCTCGAAGAAAGGCGCCACAAGACTCATCTGCACAACTTGCAAAACAAACAGCGGGTATTGTGTTTCTACAATGCCAGAGTCAAGGCCAGAAAGCTCCAACTGGGGGACTGGGTCATGAAGGAGTCATTCCCCCGCCAACCGTCCTTTGCTCTACTTGGGAAGGGCCATATCAAATAGTAGAAGTCGTCAGCCCTGGCAATTTCTACTTAAATGACAAGGATGGAGTCGCATCCACCCACCCTTGGAATACCGAGCATCTCAAGTATTATTACAACTGAATACACTACCACCCCGTGAGCATCTTAACTTAACTAAATTTTTGTATAATATTTAACTAAGAGAAGCCACCCTATGCGTACTCTCATTCTTTTGTAAATGCTGACCAGACAGCTATCAATGATATGAGGAATTATTCAAACCATTGTTAGCAACTGCACAAGCACCTAACTGGCAACGCCAGCAAGGTCCAGCGGACAACATCTGATTCATCGTGCACTTCGAACAATCTTAATTCCTTTAGCAGCCTACCAAAATTTAAAAAGTAGCCAGTATTTGACAACCCAACACTTCGAAATATTTCACAAATGCAAAAAAAAAAAAAAAATAGCTTAACTTCATATCAAGTCAGGTTGGGACTTCCCAACCAAAAGATGTCTGCTTACAATTACAAAGCCCAAACAAGGCAATAATTACAAAAAAGAAAGGAAAGGAAAACAAGGCAGTTCTCCACGGTATCCCTCACTCAGCAACGCCGCCACCCCCATTTACCCAAGAGGTCTGAGCTACGGAGCGACTCGTTTCATCAGATTGCTGGTCATAGGCATTTGGACTCGGCGTAATCATAGTCCCATCTTCCCTAGCATGGGTAGCAAGGAATTGTGTGCGAGAAGCATCGAAGGCAGTCATCATCGGCATGTGCTGCAAGTCACCACCCTTGCGTTGGGGGGATTCATCATTGATGAACCACAGACCTTCCAACTGAGCGCCAGGCTTAACCCCGCCTTGGGTACCTTGTGATCCACCTGAAGGCGCCTATAGTTGGGCCGCCTTATCCCAGTTGATAAGGCCTTTGGAGTCTAACTTGCAGAAGTTCGCAGCGGCGCCGGCCTTGCCAGCCGTCGTCAATGAATCCTTGTATTCTTGAGACTACTTGAAAGGCTCCACGACAGCAGCCCGGACCTTATATTTTTCTTCCTCCTCCAACTGGGTAGCCATTCCCTGCAGCCGCTTGATCTCCTTGCCCTTCTCGGCGGCATCACGTTGAATGATGTGGATAGCATCCCCTTTGCAGTGAGCAGTTTATTCAACTGAGAGGTCTCTTGCTCCAACTCAGCCACCTTAGTATTTTGAGGTACTTCTCGAGAGATGGCAACCTCCAGCTTGCCCCGAACATCTATAAGGTCCACCTTTGCCTTCGACAAACTCCGCTCAACGTCTTCCAGCTGTTGTTTCTTCTCCGCCACTTCCTGCCAGAGATCCACAACTTCATGTCGCAGCTAGACCTCAGTGGCCGATGGCTTTGACGCCACCAAGAAAAACTCGTTCAAACCAACCACGAGATAGCCAAAGGCCAAGCTAAACGGAGACTGCTGCAGGTGAATGGTGCACAGGGTATCGTCCATCCCACCACACCCGAGCCACTCGCAAACATGAAAAAGCAGCTCCCGCTAGTTGTCCATCAGGAACTCAGCATAAGTGACGAAGGAATCAAGACTGCCCAAAGGAATTTCTCTAGCGGCATCTACTGTAACAGTCTGTGCATTCTTCCTAGCTATCTTCTGCTAACGGAGCGGAAACGACACCTTCCCCACCGCATTATCAGTTTCCTTGGCGTCGTTCTGCCGCCGCTTTCTCTGCAACACGGCCCTTTGGGCACCGTCGACGACAACCGTCCTCGTCGGCACCTCAGGCTCCAACCCCACTATAGTAACAGTTTCTTGACCAAGTTTTGGGAGCAGTGCATTTTTCTCTTTTTGAGCCCTATGCCCATCGGAAACTTTCTCAACGGCTTTCTCCGACTGCGCCCCAAACCGGTTATCACCAGTGAGCCCCTTCTCCCAGGAGGGAGCGGTTAGCTGAATAACGTCCCCCTGGGAGCGCCATATGGGAGTGATGCAAAATCTTAAGAACAACCTCATCCTCCAATAGGGTAACTGACTTGGTCTGCGGGTCGACCACTATCTTCCTCGCATTTAGCCCCGCAGCAAACATACCTTCAAGGCAGTTTTCTAACTCCATGTTGTCCATCACTTTCTGGAACACCTTGCAACTCAACTTGTTACTAGGAAAGGGATCTACAAAAGCAAAGGAAAAATAAACCAACAAACTACAAACTACATCTCCCCAAATCCATTCTATTACTAAAAGCAACTTATGACACGTACCTAGGAGTCCAGTTAACTTTAACTCAGCCAACAAGTCCCAACCCATCATCAGACGCAGGTCAAGAAGGTTGTGATTCTTCTAGCAACTGCTAATTCGAGCCACACGACACTCTTCCTCAGGCCTCAAAACAAAGCACAACCCCGCTACAAGGATGGAGGGACAAATGACAAGTCAAAAAAAAAGGAAAAAAAACAGAGAGAGACGGGGTGCTTCAAAGCAACAACAACAGGGAAGTTCAGTGGCAACCTCGTATAGGTTGGAACTCGGACTTAATCCTAAAAGTCGGTTCTTCCTTGTTTGCTATAGCATTATACTCCTAACCCTCAGTCACGACACAAAAGGTCGTCCGCCAGGGAGGCAAGGAATCTGGCGAGTTCTCAATCAACTTCGGTGCCCTTACGCGACGGGTCAAATTCACTTGCCCGTTGCAGCCTTTCTGCTTCATATAAACAAGCTTGTAGAAGTGCAGTACCTTGCCTACGATTGGACCCTCGCAACCGGACAATCGCCAAAGAAAATTTAGCCCATAAGCATTTTCCACATGTTTGGGAAAACTTGCCCAAACACAATGTTAAGTTCACATAATAGAATCTGGAGGTTCGGCACCAACGAAAACCTTACTCATTGGCGGAACACAGCCTCGTGAACGGAAGCGTACCCCACAGAAAAAAAAATGACGCTTTCTCACCCTTCATTGGCAGCCTCAACTTCGACAACCTGGGAAGCTGATATACTCGATTCAGTTTGTTGATCGCCGTTTGCATCATCAGACTTTCCGGCTAGTCTACGGGAGTGCAGTCACCCAAGATGATTCAATAACGACTTCCCCAGTGGAACCACCGTCGTCATCATGAGAACTGCTAGTAGCACTACCACTTGCCAACCTTTTCTCCCGCTGACAACTACGGTATCCTCCCCCACTCCCAAAGTCTCTGCACAACCGTCACCACCTTGTGTTTGCCCACCCATGTTAGAGTAAATCACTTATAGAGGTTTGATATCTAGCGGCTCAGACAGGGAGGTTCTTGCAAGGGCAGACCGATGCAACGAGTCAATAAATATCCTATTGGAAGCATCAAGCGACACGTCAGACCCGAAATCCTCACTGCTCGAGATCTCACAAACACCCTAAAATCCAAATTGTCAGTTCCAAAAGGATCTAAACTAGCCCTTTGTTAGAGTTTATCCAAGAACACAACATAGCAAAACCCAGAAAGCAAAACAAAAACAAACCCATATTTGACCATCTAGCAAATCACCCACAAAAATCCTTGCCCCAGCCACCAAGCAACCAAAATTAGTTCCTAAATCACCTAACGCTCTCAAACACATGCCTCATCTTTGCAAACTACAAGCACAAAACCCACACAGAACCAGAAACACAAACTGCAAGACAAAAAGCAGGAATCAAAAAGAAGAGATTATCAACCTTGAATGAGTGAAGAGCAAGAATTTTTCTGTGCTTACAAGGCTTTGGCCTGGTTATCGAATCTGTGTCCTGTCCAACTCAAGATCCTCACTCTAATCTCAACTCTCTCTATTGCAGTCTCTTAAGGGTGGAGGAAGGTTGAAGACGATAAAAATTCAAAGTATAGGTCAAAGTAGAGACCTTTCGAGCTTCCCCCTCTTTTATGTCATCATCCGCCAATCCAAGAGGTCCATTGTAAAGAAGATCCTCACCAGATGACGACACATGCCCCACTACCGCACCAACTACCTGGGCTAACTGAGGCGTCACCTCGGTTACACATTCAATAATTACTCACATTAATGGCAAAATGACTAGCATGCTACAGATACGTGCACCTACACACCAGGCTAGCCAATGGCTGACACATGGCACCACTAGGCAACTCTCCAACGAAGATAGCCCTCCTTGACTGCGGACTTGGGGGACTTGTACTTACATGAGCATTTGGCTAAGCAAAATTAGCTATAATGAGCTATGCTCATGCTGGCACCAGAAACTATCAAAGGTATGACCTACCAAAACACCGCCAAATAGGTTATCACCTTAGCTCCGTCTCAACCCGAGATCACCACTGATGGGCTGCCACGTGCTGTGCCAAGATCACCTCGCTGCAGCATCAAAAGCTGGGAACTGAAGCACATCAGTCCCACATCGAAAACAAGGAAGAGATCAGTGTCTCCCTCACCTATAAAAGGTCCACGCATCTCTGCTCATTAACTACGCATTTATTACTTACCTAACGTTATTTTGTCAACATAAATACATTGACTGACTTAGGCATCAGAGTAGAGAAGACCACCAACCGCGGTCTCCCTCTTACGCCTCTTTGTATTTTACTTGACAGGTAGCGGTAGCGCTACAACCTCCTTAGTAGCGGTCCAGGCTTGGACCAGCATTAACAAGATTTAGCCACCTCTAAATCTCAAACTTTAACATAAGCTGGATAGTTTGGTCTTTTTCTCTTCGTTTTTTTTTTTTTTTTTTTCAGAACGTGATTAGGTCTAGAACGCATAATTCAAAAAAAATTTGACATATGTAAAGATTATAGAGTTGGATCATAACTTTCCAGATTGTTTAAGAGCTTATAGTAACAATTTGTGTGTTCTGGTTATTATTACAAATCAATTTCCAAAAGTATAAAGCAGGTTGAGATGAAACTAGAAAGGATAATGCTAGGTGAACCACCTTTTGATGTATCACATGCATCCCACTTTATATGGTAGTTGATATGGCACAACCACGTCATATAATGAAATTCTATGATAGGTTGAGCTTTCTGCTACATCAGCTGCCATATAAAGTGGGATGCATGTGGTACATCAAAAAGTGGTTCACCTAACACTACTCAACTACAAATAGAATGAGGTTAAGAAAAATGTGTTATTGATGGAGATAATGATTTGAACACAACGATTGTTCACAATAGTAATCCAATGAGGTAATCTCTTAAACCTTAATCTACGAATAGTGTGTGCTAGTTTTCTTGATAAAATGTAGTTAAGAAGTGTAACTAGTTTCATATTTTGGAAGGTGGATTTGGTATCGAAGTAATGTACGAGATGTTAGATAGTTGTAGTGATATAGTTAAATGTGGAAGTGGATTCAGATTTTGAGGGAAGAAATAGAAAGATAGAATTTGTGTATCTTTAGCAATTATGGATACTTGCACCATAAATCTAATACACGTACATAAGTACATAACAAACTCGAGGTCCTCAATAGGTGCCTCTAAAGACTTAGCGCTCTGCTAGGGTTTCAGAATCCTCTTTCTCTGGGAGGCAGATTCTCGTATTTTTGCTGTTGCTCGTCAATAGTGGTGATGGAAAATTTTGATCTGCTTATTCTCTTCTTGGTTGCGTTAGGGGACGCTGTGGCTGTGGTGAATTCGGGGGTTTGAGGCGCTGGTGTTTTTAGGTCTAAGCTCGATGGTGAAGTGAAAGATGTAGCCTCATTGGTGGGGATGGCATCTAGATGGTAGATGAGCGACGATCCGGTCTGGGGTTGGTTTAGATCGGATCGGAAAGGTCGTTTCCGATCGTGTCCATGGGATTATTGTGCAGCTATTGTAGGGGCTGATATTTGGCGCGCCGCTGACCTTGCTATCTTGGGCTGAGATGGTTTGCTAGTTTGCTCAGGTGCCAGCGTCCTTCTCGGTCGCGCTGTTCAAGATAGCGGCGGTGTTTGTTACGGCGGCGGCTTGTGGGTCAGTGGCGATATAGGATCGGATTTGGTATTTGGTTGGGGAGAATTTGTAGACACAGTAGTGTTCGTTCGATGTCGTGGTTTGGAGGTCGAAGGTGACGAAACAGTGGCACTAATGGCGAGTACCGGTGGTGGAGCAACTGGCGGCGTTTGGCTGGAAAGTTACTGGTGGGCTCAATGGGTAGGGTTTTGGTTTACCCTACTATTTGGTTATGCGTTAGGATGGTTGGGCCTGTTGGGCATTGTACTAGTCTATGGGCTTTAGCATTGGGCTCACTGGGCTAGGGGTTCAAGTGGGCTGGATTGCTCTTTTGCTATGGGGTTGGATGGATTGGGTCTTTATGACCCATAATACTGTTTAATTTTTGTTTGGGTCGCAAAAATCAGAGCTTTAGTTGAAACCATTTTATGTCTGCTTCAAGGTTTCTTAAGGTGGGTGTAGTAGGGACTTTTTGGGATTTTATTCTTCTAGAATAGGGTTTTCATGAGGTTCTAAGGAACGATTCTTTCTGTCAACCCCATAGGGATGTTTCGTTTTTGTATTGCTTGCTAAATTTAATGAAATGGCTGACCTATTTCGATAAAAAAAAATACTTGCACCGACTGAGATGAATAAAATATTTTCAAGCTATTGATCAATGGTTATTTGGAGATAATTGATTGAATCAATTTCAAGTGATTCAGTGACTACTAATGAATAAGGATTGGATAGGAGGATTGAATAATTACTAGAAATCCTACAAACAAAGAAAATGTTATTCAAGGGAAATCATATTTCTTGTCGTTCAGGAATTGGTGACACTAGTCAACTAAAGATGTGTTTCGATGGATATTGACAAATTAATTGATCGTTAGAAACCAGTTATCTATAATGCGGGATCATGTCAAAGTTGATCAGTGTTGAATCAGAGATTGGAAACCCGGGTAGAGTCTCGTGGAACATTTTGTATAAAATGTCAAAAGGATAAGTATTTAAAATCCATGAAAACTTGTGAATCGAATGTTTACGAAATAGTCATCCATTAAAGTATGCACTAGATTTTATACAAGTATTGAAAAATGATATACCCTTATTCATGCTCTATTTTTTTCTTCTTTTTCTTTTTTTTCGATTTGAATAATTTCAACCACTAATGTATTGAGCTGACTGAGTCTGTGTGTGTGACGAGCTCGCTAACATAATTAACCAAGGTAGTTTGTTACCTCACCCCTAATAAAAAATAAAATAAAAACCTACTAGTGTATTAAGTAGACTCAATATTCTTAATATCTATAGATATATACTTGATATTTTTTTTTTCTTTACCAAAAAAAAAAAATCTATGTTAATCATTTATTATTGGTAATCATTGTCCTAACTATATATGCTAGTCATCGAAGTATCCAACAAATATTTTATGGTAGAATTAGACATTTGATACACGTCAGTGTATATTTTTCCAACTACATATGGAAAACCCTCTCAACACAAAAGAGAGGGGTAGGCCACTGCTAGGTTTTCTTGCCGGTGGTGATGGTATCTTGGCTGGAAGAGGATCTTTTCTTTTCTCTGGTGATCGGGCGTCTGTGCATGGTAGGGATCCCCTCCGTCGAGGTTTTCAACTTTTTTACTTGGTGGATCTCGACCCCTTCACAGTGTGTTGGGTGGTAGGGTGGAGTGGATGATGTAGGACGAGAATGGACTCAGTTTAGCCGAAAAACCATAAAAGTAAAGAAGCGGTGTAGAATCAAGAAGAGTGATTGGAAAATAGGTAACTCACGCGTAATCAGATTACTAGCCGCTGGAATATTCAAGAAGATTTGGTTTTGGACTTTTTGGGTTTCTCGTGCAAAAAGTCAGGTTTTGATTTTGAATCAGATTTGACTAACTTTTGGCCAGAATGTTCGTTTGAAACGCATGATACCTTTCCAGAATGGGAACGATGAGATCTTCAAGACTCACTTTAGTGAGCCCTATCAGATTTAGGCCAAAATGTATCATCTTAATAATCCGATTCGTGATTTAATATTTTTTAGACTAGTTTTACATTATTTTTATTTTAGGTTTTCTAGTTTACTTTGGATTTGTTTTGTTTTTACCCATGGGCTTTAGGGTTTCATTGTTAGTCGCTCTAGGGTTTATTTTCTTATAAATAAGCCGCCTTAAGGCTGCAGGATGTATCTTTCATCTTTTAATCAATAAAATAGAGATTTTCTCTTTTATCTCTGGTGGACTCCAGAATCTTTTGCTTAGGTTTATTGCTGGTAAACCTAGTTATCAATCCGACTGCGTCAGGTGGTATCAAAGCAGGTCTTCCCTGTCTCTTTTATTTACCTTGGTAGCAATGGGTGAAGTTACAAAATCAGATATCGAAGCTCTCACGGCAGCGTTTACCGCTGCCATCAACACCATGAACAATCGGTTGGAGCAGCAGATTGGAGAAATTCGTGGGTTGTCAGCGGGCTAGAGCTCCACGTGGTGGTGGAGGTGATATTAATTATGATTCCGAGGTTCTCATAACCAAGGCTGATATTCCTTACTTTTCTGGTCACATGAGCGCGGAGGATTTTCTGGATTGGCAGGTTGAAGTGGATAGATTCTTTGAGACCATGGAGGTTCCAAAACACAAGCAGGCTAAGATGGTTTCTCAAAAGCTAAAGAAAGATGCTACTTATTGGTGGGATCAATTGCAGAGTTCTCGTCAGAGGCAAGGAAAAGAGCGTGTTCAAACATGGAGGAAGATGAAAGGTCTTCTTAACGAAAAATTTTTGCCTAGAGATTTTTCGATCAAGAATTATCCTCCTAAGGTTTTTGAGAAGAAGTTGCAGTCCAAGTTTTCTTTGCCGGTTGAGATTAATAGTTTAATTGAAGAAAAGCCAGAAGAATTTCTAATGGAAGAACCTCCACAAGAATTCATGGATGAAAACCAAGAAGAGGTTAAAGATGAAATTGCTCATGAAGACATGGTTATTTGTACTGATGAAGTCTTGGAGCCTAAAATAAATCATTCAGAGCCAGATGTTATTCAAGAGTACAACCTTGAGAGCTGTGAAGAATCTACTAAGGTTGCCTATAACAGACTCATTTATGGTGTTGGGTTCATGATTATGTCATCAGAATATGCAGAAGATCCAGCCAATAATCCACATATCCAATTGTCTAATTTTTTCTCAGGTCTTTTGTCTACCTATTATTGTCCTTTATTCAAGAGGAACTCGAGGGCGAGTTCTTTCATAGTGGAGGAGAATGATGTAGGACGAGAATGGACGCAGTTTAGCCGAAAAACCATAAAAGTAAAGAAGCGGTGTAGAATCAAGAAGAGTGATTGGAAAATAGGTAACTC
>BDJD01001816.1:14640-34342 GCA_002564525.1 Rosa multiflora | reverse complement strand
ATGAAATTCTCAATTAATAGAATTTAAATTCATGAAATTGTAATTCCCATGATTTTAGAAGTTGAGGTACCATTATGTCCGGTTCGAGAAAGTTGAGATCTCATCTATGATATAAAAACAACCTTTGAACTGCACTGCAAGAAGGGCCACACTGTGCTATCCAAGTTCCAACCTTTTGTTGCCAACACGATAGAAATCCTACTCTCGCTTAGAAACGCGCGCGGAGTTGACCAAGAACATAGTCTGTTCACAAAAATGTCTATGGCTCTGCGTCGTTACCTCTTCGGTGGAGCGAATCACATCACTGCCTCACCACCTTCTGAAACCCAAAATCGGATATTGGGCGCCATTTAATCACAATGCTTTGGTCCCTCCACTTGTTCTTCATCAACGTTCCCACTCCTCCATGGATCTTCCGCCTCTTCTTCTTCTTCTGCGGCAAACCCAAATTCAGTTTCACTATTATTATGTGGTGGCACAATGATGATTGGATTATCAGACTCGCCCAGTTTGCAGTAGACCAGTACAATCACGAAGGGGTTTCCTTTCTTCTTTTTTCTACAACAAGTTCATATCTTTATGCCAATTTACTGGGTTTGTTCAAAACCCAGTTGAAGAAAATTGTGGTTGTAACTTTTGTACAAATTTTTCTATGCGTCCCAATGTGTTTCCTGTCTTATGGGTTTTCACTTCTCAGGATCATTTCAGTTGCCAGTTTTCTTTGGGTGCTATTTGTAAACTGTAGTGTAGGTTTGTTAGTTTTGTCATTTTCGTTATCTTAATTGGGCTTGTCATTATGGTGTATGGTGTGTTTTAATGTCATTATGGATTCTGTCTCTCTTTCTGGGATTGCAAACAGTTTTGTTTATGGGGCCTTTTTTCTTTTGTGTCATGTGTGTAGAGTAAGCATCTGTGAGGGTGGTGGGGGCAAGCCGCACTATGGTTTCTAGCATGTTGTACTATATTACACTGGAGGCCATGAATGCTATAGGCCTAAGATTTACCGTGCAATTATTTGGATTGCAATTTTAAAGAATTTCATGGTGCTGCTTGTGTGGAAGCCCCTTGTCTACTCTTGGTGTTAAGTCTGGTAAGTGTATTAGTCCAAAACTGTTTCTTCTCAATTTTGATCTTATGTAATTTTGGTTTTAGTTGCTACGTTTCTATATCAATTTTGTGGCTTTTTCTTTCACTTGATTGAGGACTGTTGTGCTTTTCTCAACATCTTAGATTTTTAGATGCAGTGCATTTGTATGTTTGCCAAAAAATTGGGGGAAAAGGAAATGAAGTTCTGAACTAATCGTCATAGATGTTTTAAGTTTGTATTACCCTTTGCTTGACTTGGTATATGATATTCTGCAATTTTTGTTTTCTTCCAAGTTTATGAAAATTACTTGACTTGGTGTTAACAGTAGAAACTAACTTGCATACATAATCTTTGTTTTCTCTATTCTTCTCAATTCCGAAAATGGAGGGAAATTCGCCCCAAACAACTTTATTTGGACAATACAATAGGGTAAATGCAACTGTTCATTTCTTCATTCTTCACACCTATATGTTCCAGATGTAGGTTGATCGTTTAACAGCATACATTCTGGAAATATTTCTTTGTTTCTGTCTGAAGTAAAGAGGCAAGAGATGAAAAGAAATAAATCCCAGATCTTTTGCTTTCTCAGACAACCAAAGGAACCAGCTAGCTGTAGAGGCAAGTATTGCATGTGTGGAACATGCAGCATATCAGCCCCTCTTTGTCTATCAATTACATAGACCAGGTGGTCTAGTTTCCCTGAGCAAGAAGTTGACCTGATGACAGGCATCACACAGGCCTAGACCGTATAACAAGGAATTAGTTTCACTGTGAGCATAAGAACCGGCATATCTGCCAATAGTCTTGTCTGATCTTTGCTAATTCCCAAGTTGCACCTATTCTGATTCCCAAGTTGACGAGGGGAACTTAGATATATAGAACAATGATGGCAGAAGGGTTTGTGCAGTGTCACCATCCCAAAAGAGCATTTATAAAATTCTGCATCTTCAGTTCATGTGAAGTGAATTTTACCATCCTTTAGTTAGCATGCTGGCTGTTGAAGGTGTTTTATTTGATCTAGGATTTCAACACCCTCAATTCTTAACTTTTGATTTACGAATGCATATATGGGGAAGCATGCAACTACTGTGGCCTTTTGAATTTCACTCATTAATCCAAGAAACAAAACGGTTAACATCATACTTGAGGGTTTGAGGCCAGCATGGCTGCACTCTTGTGTCCATAACTCCATATAGCTAAACTAGTTATTACTTGCAAGCCATTTTGTTTTGTTTTCCTTTATTGAAAGTATCCACCTCAAAGTTGGTTGCGGTATAAGTCATAGTACCTGCACAATCACTTGAAGAAGTCGACCTACACAGTCCGTAAGACTGCCATATCTTTAAGAGATTTACCAAGTAATGTCAGGCTGTACAATTTTATAGAACAATTTAATGCATAAACTATTAACAACACTGACTCTAGAACTTCCTATGATTTGCCACAGCTTTGTTCTACCCCTAGTGAGTTTTTTAAGTACAGTTTTGTCCTACTTAAGCTCTGCTTTTGTTTGGTGGTTCTCAGGGTAGTCTTCATTAGTGTCTTATTAATAGAGCACTGTTAATTTTCCTACTCATGTGTCACTTTGTCTTGAGGTGAAGAATTATATAGGTCATTCTAGTGGCAACAACCACAATAGAGATATAGATCCATATGTAAAAATCTGTATTAATGCTTCTGTAGGTATGTGCTGGGAATAAAGAACACAAAAAAGGAAGGATTGTTGACTTAGGCAACAAAAACTGTTGACCAAAAAAGAAAACAATGAGTTTGTTTTTTGTCCTGCTGCGTTTTTGAGCCAGCCATTGAAAGAGCTGAACTACTATAGTTAAAGCTGATACAATCTAATAATCCATGATGACTGTTCACTGTGCATTTTTCTGAAAAGATGAGACTGAATAAGAAAAGAGCAGTTATAGTACATTTGATGGTCGTAGCATTATCTCAAGCTAGAATGAGACATTATCCTGAAATTACTCAGATTGAAACTCCATGAGAACCGGTAATGAAACTAAGTAATCTAACACTACCCTTTGAGCTTTGTTTGTATGCTTTAGGGATCACATCAAAAAAAGTTAAAGCAATCTGTGCCATACGATTACAAAATTGAGTTGGTTCAGCAATTGAACTATTTGATCCTTATTCCTAAGTTTTACTAATGTTGGTTTATAAAAGTGAGTGTGTGTGTGTGTGTGTCTGTGGTTTACGTGAATTGCGATTTGACTACTCTTTTCATAACTTATTATTTTATGCAGGTGATTTGAAATTGCATGAAGCTGCTATGTATTACAAGAATCAAGCAAAACAAGATCGCTTCCTCACTTGAATTTATAAAGCCTACATTTTTTGTGCATTTGGGCTTTCATTGGCTATCTAACCTTCAAATATCTTACATGCACCTGGTGCATTGCACTCATATACAAGGTGAGCTAGTGAGACAAGCTTGTATTAGTTTCCAACGTAACAGCCTTACTCCTAACCTTCAAATACACACATAAATGAATAGTGAAGTCTGGATGAGTTATTTTGTTACTGTAATTATGACCCGTGATGTGATGAGTTAGATTGTGAAGCCTGCCTACTGGTTATTTTTCTTGTACATTAGGATAGAGAGCTGTCCACTTTCACACCCCCTCTCACCTATTGTGTCAGCAGCCACCATTCTGAAGGGATTGGAAGCTCAAACTCAATATAGAGAGCCTTGGAGCGAGGTAACTCTATTGACACATGTCATGAATGGGATGCTTTTTGTCATATATTTCATGTTGCTTGAATCTAGAAGTCTAGCAAATAAGACCCATACCTTCTATTCGAGTTCAGAATCAGTTCAGAGGAAACATATGATAAACCTTTCTTCTTTCTATTTTTTAAGTAACAAACATTCATTTATGGGTGCTGTAATCTAAGTTTTGACCAGTGCCGTGCTCTAAGGCACCATGTCTGTGATATAGATGTCATTAAAAGAAAAGGGAAGCCATTCAAAATTCCAACCACCATTCTATATTTTCCTGCAATGCATGCTTTGGGATTAAGACACTCAAATGTTCATTCACTAAGCATATTTCCTAGTCCATTCTTTCGCCATTTTGTTGAATTCCTGTCTGTTTGTTTTGAAGACATCGCTGCTTGGATTGAGAGGGTCCACTGGATTTGGATCATCAAGAAGTGAGCATATGGAGAGCAATAGGCTCTCAATGGTCTGGACTGGGTTCCATTGATCTTCTTCTAAAATGTCGATGTAAATATTGCCATCTTCATCAATGTTTGGATGAAAAACCTGCATAAGACCAATGTAGACAGGATAGCATCCATAAAATTAGTTGTTAGAGAAGGATAGAGGTTGCAAGAATCTATTATGGGAGTTGAAAATAGGCTTTTGAATGTAAGTTGGGCAAATATAGTAGTCCATGCAGAATGAAAAAATACTACTGGAAGCATATTATGGCTAGAGATAGAAAGTGTATGCTACTATGAAAATGATAAAGGAAAAGATCTAGTATGAAGGTTTTCTTTGATTTAGTGAGTAGTGTTCAGCAAATTCCACTTTCCAAATAGCATACACCAGTGAGAGTAAATACTTAAATTTTAGTTTATGATGAGGTTGGAATGAGAGAAGGCGAACACCAACTAACGAGTTGTACCTGATCAACTTAAACTGGATCTTGTTTTCATTTCAGCTAAAGCTTAAATAACAGTAGAGTAATATTAGTATGTGAACATTAGTATAGTTAATTACATATCAACTTTAATCTGTTGTTGACTGACTTGACTAAGCATGTATTCTGTCTCATTGATATTTGGTGATGTTTGTTTTTCAATTCCCCTTTTCTAATTTAAATTTTTTTTGGGGTCAATTTTCTATTTCTTTTAGAAACAAGCTCCATATGTTTCACCATGATATCGAGGAAGATGTGTAAATAGGTACCTTGGTTAGGAATTTGATGATGGGAGGCTTGTTTGGATAGTCGTTAGGTAACTCGATGGAAAGAGCGAAGACGCCATCTTCATAAGGAGAACCTGGAGGCCCTATAATAACACCTTGCCATTTGAAAGGGTCTTCAGTTTTTACTGGTCCATAACTGCAGTGAGTTGGGTAGTCTGGTTTTATGAATCCCTCCTTTATGAATCCCTCCCTTTGGTATATCCAGCGCCTTGCAAGTTCTCTGTCTTTTATGAGAGAAGTAAATTAGTATGGATCAATCATAGGATCTCGTCTATATAGCGATGAGATCGTGCTTAGGGGGATTGTGCGTAATTCGAACGCAACGTACCTGTAGAGCTTGTTCATCAAACAGTGGATTATTCATCCTAAAGTCATCATTTCATTGAAAGAAATTTAATGCAATAAATGAATGTACGTACCGATCTGCCATGTTATGTGTGTGCCGGAAAGATGCAGCAGAAGCCTGAACAGAGCGGACAATGCTTTGAAACCTCAAGAATTAGATTCTATGGAGGAAAAAGCAAACCAGAGGGAATGAGCAAATATTGGAAGTGAAAATATTCAAGGTCTTCGAGCAAGTCTAGGACCTCCTTAACTTGTAGACCGAGCTATATGTCCTTTTTATGTATTGGTTTTCTTTCAGCTTTCCATGTAAAGGATTAGTAGGTTCCTATACGTTGCTTGACTTCATCCGCGTTAATCTTTCGAAAGTCTTGTTTCATGGAAGTTATCCGAGGGAACTTTCATATGCAATTTCGTTGGAAAAGAATACTTTGTTGACCAATGAAGGTTTTGCAATGACTCGTAAAATAATGGTCATTGCCTGATTGGGAATCTTACGTACTGAATAGTACTGAAGAGTGGACGTGTTCAAAGGCTACTATTTTTGGTGGGATAAATTATGGGGGTTTCACTTGGACCTCAACGTATCTCCAACTCCACCTCTCCCATATGGAAATGAAAGAAAAGCGGTTGATGTTGTTGAGGTGATGATGCGGTGTGGCCGGTCCGATCAGAAGACCATGGAGTATGGCCACAGGAAAAATATTTGAAAGTGGGTGAATCACCAGTAGATATTATCGAATGAATTGGGGCAAAAGAATAAATCAATGAGAACTCTAGTGCGAAATTTATAAATTGCTCGACTCTAGTTCCAAACTTATAATGGTTCGTCTATTGTATATTAATGCAGCAGCGATGCATCAAGTAGACTAGTTTAATTTAGAGTAAAATAACTCCATGCATAGGGACGGCAATAATCCTTAGGGGTAATTACATATAAGTGCATATTTGAATGTTTTTTTAGCTATAAGGCCACCAACTAGTTTTTTCCCTCATAAGGCCACTAAATTAAAAAGGGTGTTATATTTTAGATATAAAAACCAATATATTTACAGAAATGCCACTAGAGTAAAAAGTCAACAATCATTCTCTCTCTCATCTCCGGCGAGGCATCTGGTCAACTCCGGCCAACTTCCGGCCGACCTCCGGCCAACTCCGGCCAACTTCCGGCAGGTCTCCGGCCGACTTCCGGCCAACTCCGGTGGGTCTCCGGCCAACTTCCAGTGAACTCCGGTGACCACAAAAGCTACTGTCTCTAGCAACAAAAGCTACTGTCGCTAGCAAGAAAAGCTACTCTGGTGAGATTTACAGTAACCTCCTGCGAGGTCACAAAAGCTACTGTAACCACCAACAAAAGCTACTCTGATGAAATTTCCGAAGGCCTTCTGTGAGGTTACAAAAACTACTATCACTAACACTAAAAACTGCTCCCACCAACATCAAAAATTACTGTCACCAGCAACAAAAGCTACTCTGATGAGTTTTTTGGCGAGGTCACAAAAACTACTGTCATCAGCAACAAAAGTTACTGTCACCAGCAACAAAAACTACACTCAGCAACACTTAAAGCTACTCACACCAACAACAAAAACTACTATCACAAATATCAGAAAGCTACTGTCATCAGAAAAGCTACTATCACCGGCAGCAAAAACTACTCTCACCAGAAACAAAGACTACTGTCACTAGCAAGAAAAACTGCTCTCATAAGAAATAAAAGCTACTGTCACCACCAATAAAAAGTACTCCCACCAATATAAAAAAAACTACTCTTATCAGCACCAAAAACTACTTTAATCATCACTAAAATCTACTCACACGAACACGGAAAACTACTATCATGCAAAACAAAATCTATTTGCAAGATTGAAAAACTATTACCAGAGACTAACGAAGTTACTATCACCAACTGAGAAAGCTATTACCAACCTACACAAAAACTTCTATGAAACATTAAAACAACTATCCATTTACAATATCGAAGGCTTTCAACACTCACCAGTTAAAGAATTGTTAGGTAACTCGATGGAAAGAGCGAAGACGCCATCTTCATAAGGAGAACCTGGAGGCCCTATAATAACACCTTGCCATTTGAAAGGGTCTTCAGTTTTTACTGGTCCATAACTGCAGTGAGTTGGGTAGTCTGGTTTTATGAATCCCTCCTTTATGAATCCCTCCCTTTGGTATATCCAGCGCCTTGCAAGTTCTCTGTCTTTTATGAGAGAAGTAAATTAGTATGGATCAATCATAGGATCTCGTCTATATAGCGATGAGATCGTGCTTAGGGGGATTGTGCGTAATTCGAACGCAACGTACCTGTAGAGCTTGTTCATCAAACAGTGGATTATTCATCCTAAAGTCATCATTTCATTGAAAGAAATTTAATGCAATAAATGAATGTACGTACCGATCTGCCATGTTATGTGTGTGCCTGAAAGATGCAGCAGAAGCCTGAACAGAGCGATACCAAAACTCAAAAGAAGACTCCTACTTTTGCATATAGATCACTCCATTACTCCATTTCACCAAACATTTCTATCAAAATCATCAATGTTCTTATACATTATAATCAAAACCCTAAAATCCCAAACATTTCACTCCACCAGGCGATTCTACCGCCACCGACGACTTTGAAAGCATCGACTGCTTCAGATCTCAGCCGCTAGATCAAAGCCGCTCGTCGGAGAACGACTGGGCTTCGAATTTGAGCTCCTGGCCACCGGGCTCAATGATCGGAAGCTCAAGGTATGCAATCTCATATTGGAGCTTAGATATGCAATCTCAGATCCCGACGAATTCAAATCGGAGCTCAGATACGCAATCTCAGATCCCGGCGGTGGGAACGAGGCAGAAGCTGCAAGAAGAGGTTGGAGTTACCTTCGAAGGTGGAGACGATGTCGTCGCTGTCGTTATTGGACCTGACGCTTTCATGGAAGTTATCCGAGGGAACTTTCATATGCAATTTCGTTGGAAAAGAATACTTTGTTGACCAATGAAGGTTTTGCAATGACTCGTAAAATAATGGTCATTGCCTGATTGGGAATCTTACGTACTGAATAGTACTGAAGAGTGGACGTGTTCAAAGGCTACTATTTTTGGTGGGATAAATTATGGGGGTTTCACTTGGACCTCAACGTATCTCCAACTCCACCTCTCCCATATGGAAATGAAAGAAAAGCGGTTGATGTTGTTGAGGTGATGATGCGGTGTGGCCGGTCCGATCAGAAGACCATGGAGTATGACCACAGGAAAAATATTTGAAAGTGGGTGAATCACCAGTAGACATTATCGAATGAATTGGGGCAAAAGAATAAATCAATGAGAACTCTAGTGCGAAATTTATAAATTGCTCGACTCTAGTTCCAAACTTATAATGGTTCGTCTATTGTATATTAATGCAGCAGCGATGCATCAAGTAGACTAGTTTAATTTAGAGTAAAATAACTCCATGCATAGGGACGGCAATAATCCCCATCGGGTAGGGTACCCATCGGGTATTCGACCATAATGGGGAGAAATTCGGGGGAAAACGGGTAACGAGGATAGAGATCCCCAGCATTCGAATTCTGAAATCGGGTACGGGGCGGGGATGGTATTATGATCCCCATCCCCATACCCACCCAATAAGAAATATCTAATATAAATATATATATATATATATATATAATATTTTTGATATTATTTCTAAATAAATATCAATGTAAACTTCATCTTTTTGTCAATATTTAAATTTTGTCAATATATTTTTGATATTATTCAATTCACCTTGTTAGAGTGAATGAGTAAGTTGCTAGGTTACACTAAGTAGTTGATTGTGGAATTTTTTTGTCGAATGCTGACTTTTTTTTGTTCTTTTTCAAGTGAGACTTGTATTTATTTTTGTTTGATTGAAATAAATAATTTATTTGATGTTGATGTTTGATTTTAACTTCATACTTTACAATCAATAATTATTTGTATGAATTTTTATATAATAAATTAGTAATATTGTTAACGGGGATTGGGGCGGGTAAGGAGATGAGGATCCCCTTACCCTACCCTCCCCATTGCCATCCCTATCCATGCATTGGTAGACTAGTTAATTTGGGACTCTACTTTATTTATGCATTTACTAGTCTATCTTTATATTGAACTAAATTTACTTGATATACCGATACATTTATGTATTATAAAACTTCTCAACTTATAAATTTGTATGCAGGGTGGGCTTTGAATTGTACGACACAATTTAACAAAGCCAGATGGAATCAATTTTGGAAAGCAGTCTTAAGCCCAAAAGTTCTTATAGTAATCCAAATCATTGTAGGTTTAGCAATCGTTTGCTTTTACTTGATCAACGAGGAAAAGGCTTTGGTTTCCTATGGGTTTCCTAACTTTCCTTCATTACTCTTATCTCTTATAAAAGAACATAATGTGACTCCCCATAAAATTTGACGAGTACCTCGATTTCAAGCGGCATTGTTGGATCATCTCAGGTGTTGAGTAGTACTGGGTTTTTTTTACCATTAATTCAAAAGAGTTAAAGATCGATGGGGATCAGCCTTGAAGATTTGAAAAGGAGAGAGTATAGCGAGTCTTTTGATGAACTTTTAGCAAAAGCTAAAGAATTTGCAACAGACCGAGAGGAAGCACTTGAAATTTTGAGAAATTGGATTCTGTATGATTTGAGTTGTAGAAAATCCACAAGAGAAGAAAAAAAATCGACTAATATTGATCCGAAGGAGAAGGCTGAAAATCGACGTGACAGATGCAAAATAGTGATCAAGAAGATGAAAGCTAGCTCTTCGAAGCCATGCAATGATATAAGAAAAGATCTGGTCCCTTGCAATGACGAAGATGAAGAAGCTTCTCATTCTTCTTCTGCAAGGAATAATGATCAGCAGATGAAAAGGAAGCAAAGTCCTTATGCATGCTGCTCCAAAATTAGTGAAGATCAAGATAAATGTTTCAATAAACTCAAAGAAGCTTCTTCTCCTCATTCTTCTACAAGGAAGAAAAGGAAGAGCCAAAGTATTGAAGATCAACATGCATATTACTATACGGTCTATAACTATGCAGGTAAAGCTGGCAATTTGATGAACTTGATGGAGACGAAGAAGAAGGTGAAGAAGCCACGAGCTTTACCATTTGATAGTCCACCACCAGAGTTGCCTACGGATTTAAGAAACAAGATCGAATCCCTGCATGGCTCCGAGGCCAAACTAGTAATACAGAAGGAGATTACAAATACTGATGTGAACCGTCATCATGATCGTCTGAATATGCCGAGGAACCAAGTACTGACCATGGACGTTCTCAATGAACAGGAGCGAAAAAAGGTTTTTGAACATGGTTTGGAAGTGAGAGTGATACAACCATGTCTAGAAGAGAGAAACTTACATTTAAGGAAGTGGAATTCGCACAACGGCGGCTATTCCTATGTCTTAAACAGTGGTTGGAAAGATGTTGTTAGTAAGTGTGAGGATCGTATTAGGCCTGGTAATACAATTCAGGTTTGGTCATTCCGAGTTGATGATCGCGGAGAGGTCTGGTTTGCCCTTGTGTGCCATGGGCCAAAAAAACTGTAACAAGATGAAATTAGCATTTTCCTAGTAGATCACGAAAGTCAAACTCAAAATCTCTCATCAACAAAAGGAAACTTATGCCACTATATCATATTGCGATCATTATTGTTATTGAATCAAATTTCGATCATTATTGTTATTGAGTCATTGGCATTGCCGCATCATTTAATACATTTCTTGCTGTACCCATCAGTTGCCAGATAAAGAGGTCCACTTTGCATTTCACTATTCAAAAAGATGTATCAGTTATTATTGAAACAAAATATGTACATTCTAATTTAAATTTCAAAACTGAAAACTTATGCAGACCTTCAAAGAATCAAAGTGCAAAATAGGCAGTTGAGAAACTAAATTAATAGGTTCATATATATGTGAGCTAAAAAGAAAAATGTACGCCTCCAGAAGGAAAATCTTTTGAGCAACAAAACCCAACTCGAAGAAAGTAGAAGAAAGAAATGAGTCATCTTTTGAGAAATAAGCACAACATGGTTATGGATTAATCAGAGACCAGAAGAGCATCCCATATCATGTCCATGTCCAAAGATGGCATTCTACTTAGCTGAACAGCATCCATATCTGATGATGATATTACATCCTGGCTTTTCTTGCTTTCAAATATCACCTGATCAGATCCAAGCTGCCACTCTTTTCTTGTAATTTGGTTTTGGCTGATCAAATTACTATTGATGATGGAATTTGAGTTCTTCTGATGACGATCATCGGCTGATGAGTGCTTCTTCTTTTTTGGTGATGGAGGTGATGATGAAGACGATGACTCCATAATATTCGTCTTCTTATTTGCCTGTTGTGATATTGCTAGTTGTAACTTGGCTTCAAGCAGGGCAGCTGTAGTGCTTGTATTCCCATTCAAAGCATTGGCCTTGAGTTGATGTTTTGAATCTGGAAAGTTCAAATGAGCATATTCGCCACGGAGCATATAGGCAGCAGTGTCATAAGCACTTGCAGCCTCCTCAGCTTTGTCGAAAGTCCCCAACCAAACCCTTGTTCTGTTTCTCGGTAATCTAATCTCAGCCACCCATTTTCCCCAATGCCTTTGCCTCACTCCTCTAAATAGCTTTCCTTGTGACGATGGGATTGGTGCTGATGGCTGCTTCTGTTGTTGATTCTGAAATCTTGATCTTCCACTGGACTTCATTGGCTGTGTTTTCGTCGCACTTAGCCAGTAATCATTGAAACCTTTAGATGGATTTTTTGCTAGAGTTTGACTGATTTTGAGCCATTGATCAAAGTCTGGTTGACAGTGCTCAAGGTGAGGTATAGGAAATGAGGGGCTTAAAGAGGAGAACATGGACTCATCACACTTTTTGGGTGATGATGGATCTAAAAGGGTAGTTGGTTCCTGCAAAAGTAGAGTTAAATTTGGGAAATTTGATGGCTTTGATGACAAGGAAGCTGGAGAAGTAGGTGGTTGATCAGAAACATGAGCTTTGTTAAGCACAGGAAATGTTTCAAGGAAATTCACAGGGACAACTGGATTTGTTTTGTTTATCAAAGTGGAGTTATCAGAAACTTCACCTGCTGAAGAAGAAGTGCTAGACTCTGGTGACAGTGATGATTTTAATCCACCGACTTCCCAACCGGCCGGATCACCGAGAAAATTCGATCCGGTACTACTTGCCATTCCTGGAAAATATGGAAACTGCTTTGGGATGAAGGTTTCCATCTTGGGAAACTTATCATCCATACTGAAAACTATGCTTCAAAACTGAACAAGCAGAGAATGACATATAAACTGTAATGCAAATGAACGCAATGCGGTATATATATTAACACTAAAGCAATGAAAGCTTCAGCTCCTCATGTTACTAGTATTAGAATATTAGACAGAACCTACTTTATGTCCAGAAAGCAAAGTTATTGTCCGAGTCAGATCTGCTTGGCAAAAAGAATAAGGTCTTCCACACAAATTCGTGCTTCCCAATATTCCTGAATGTCCATTGCAACTAATCAGAGCCTGACAGCTAGTGCCTTTTACTGGCTCACCTTCCACATGTAGGGTACATGATGATCATTGTATAACTGTATATGCATGCGGTGAATCTTCTTCCCCTAGTGATGGTGACTCCATGAAATGTTCAAAGTCTTGCTTTCAGTATCAGGGCACTATGATGTGGTTCATTGTTTTTGTCTTTGATCATGTGGTTTTCTCCAACACCCACATGCCTTAATCCCTAGGTCTTTTTACTTTGCGATTGAGTTTAATATAAAGATTAGACCTTTTCATCTATAGAAGAAACTTCAATTTGTGATCTTCGTTGATGCCAAAAATTGCATCTAGGATTTGTGAAAATTGGACTGTTATTCTGAGAACAAACATTTTGTTTCGAGCAGCCAAACAAGTGTTCATATACCTAATCCCGAAAAATTTACGAGAGATCAAAGTGACATCAGTGTTGGGATAGTGTTACTGATACAAGTTATGAATTTTATTGGGTTGTCAAAGTTAATGTCAAGCCAGAAATATGTCACAACACTATAATCGGCGGCGGAGCCAGAAATTTTTTTCAGGTAAGGCAAGACAATGGTAGGAGGGGAAGATGGGAAAATTAGAGGGCAGCTATAGATTCTGGAGGCAATTATGAAGATTTTGTCATGTTTTTGCCCAATTTCTGCCATTTTTTTCCCCAATTCACCTTGTTTTGCTTTGATTTGCTCAATTTCTGCCATTTTCACATACCTTGCCTATACCAAATCAGTGTAAACTCAAAAACCCAGTCTAGGCAAGTGCCTAATCTAGGCTCTATGTTTATCCGCCCCTGACTATAATATATACATTTATGGTCACTTCTTAATTACACCGAAATCTTTGAGGTAAAATCCCATTTCTATTATACAAGTACTAGTTAAGTCGAGGATAATAATGCACGATCTTGTCATGGCTCAACTTGTGGCAGGCTAGTATGTTTAGTTTGGTTAGGAACTAAGCTATAAACTTTCTTTAATTAAGATCTTACTTTAAGAATTGCAAATAAGCAGTTTTAGAAGTATATATGTGCTAATAGGTCTTTAAAAAAATAGTCTAAATAATCAAATTATGCCAACTGATTAGGTAGTTATGATTGGTCCTAATTCAATTGCAGGGATTGGTGGAAAGCCAGTACTAGTGTTGGTACCAGTCTACAGCCTTCCTTATCAATATTATCATCTACATAATCATTATAGTATTTTTTTCATTAGAGTTGAACAGGCCTAGATTAATGTATTCATATAATTATGTTAATTAGTTAACTAAAACAGAGTATGAATGAGGAAATGACGACTCTTTTATGGATCTAGGATTAAACAAATTGTCAAAGCTGCTGGGGACACCAACACAGGTGTACCATATTTGGCTTTTACTTGGGGCATCAAGCAAGCCAATGTGTCTTTTGAGGAGGGTTTGAAGACACTCAACTCAATTAAGCACCTCACCATTTTAAAGCAAAAGCAATTAGAGGAAAAGGCAAAAGCACATTGCCAGTTTGCCACTGCTTCTTCCTCTATCTCCACCTCAAACACAGTCCAACCTAAGCCTGATTAGATCATGAAGTGAAATGATTATAATTCTCATTTGTGTGGTGTAGTTTGCATCAATTCTAAGCTACCTATCTGGGTCAACTCCACGTGGATGGGAACAATTCCAAAGTAGGAAAATACAATACTGATGAGAAAGGAAAGAATCTCAAGAACCCTTTAAATTCACTTTAGTTTTTTGGGAAGAAGCTTACATCAGATTATTCTCAGGCCAAGTTCTTTGTCAATGTTATCTTACAAAACAAGCACATGCCTATGACTAAGGCTATATATCTGTTAAATTTTAATTCCTGATAATTTTTTTTTTCAATTGATGATATATAATCGATCTTTATTCTCCTCCTGTGTTTTGGGCCTCAAAAAAATGAAGCAGGACAGATGATGAAGAAAAAGAAATGCCTTCATCCCAAACATGCACACATCAGCCTTGTTCTACAGCTAATTGTGGTTTAAATTAGAGGACTTGATGATCAACGAGTGGCTGACAAGTCATGCATGCATGGGGGACTGAGTTTGTATAATAACATAC
This sequence comes from Rosa multiflora, assembly GCA_002564525.1. Taxonomy (NCBI): domain Eukaryota; kingdom Viridiplantae; phylum Streptophyta; class Magnoliopsida; order Rosales; family Rosaceae; genus Rosa; species Rosa multiflora. The sequence goes on along the minus strand of BDJD01001816.1, from coordinate 19,343 downwards.
AGTGACAGGCATTGCTTAATTTTCTTAATTACAATAACAGCTTCTAATATCAGATACACAGCCTTGGAGATAAGGGCCTTGCAGCCTAACAAAGGAACATAGAGATTGTGCCTGGTTGGCCAGCTTCTTGCTGGTTATATGTGGTTCTTTTCATGTCATGCGTGAGATTGGGGATTAGTCTCACATTGGACAAAAGACGCATCAAAAGTTACCAAGTTAAGAATTTGTCATTATTCAGTATAACAAACATTTCATCAAATATTTTCCCCATTCCATAAAATATGGATGACAAGTCATGCATGGGATTAAGTGCACCTATATATCTAGCCTGATCGATCATTTTATTCTTATGACAAGTCTTGCTCATTATTCTTATAGTAACAGCTAGTCCCCATAAATTATGAGGATTACTGTCACGTACGTTGGAATCAAAAGGTTCGGAGTCATGAACTACAAGGGTGAAGGAGAGTTATGAAAGGGATCGCGCGCGCATGAGCATATGTGCTTCAATCTTCTCTTAACTTTTTTTTAGGCATTTCATTGCACACCATCTTAAATATTATATGCATGATGAGTACGTGATCCACAATTTATAGAACCGAAACTTAAGTAATTTATTAGGGACAACCTTACACAACCAATGAGTTCTTTGGATTGCTTAAACTCTATTTAACCTAGGTGCTAAGTTAGCATTGGATCAAAATTAGTAGTGAACATACACTAGTCTGCTTCCCAACACTTCTAGTTCTTTGTAGTATCATTGTCTATTATGGTTTCAGAGGTAGCTACCCGAGCATGTGCTAATAGCATCGCCAACTTAAAGAATTAGTTTTCGCATAATCAATAACTAGCTACAAACGTTATTAGTTTAGTTAATTAGTTGATTGCGCATAAGCTGCTGATCCAGTCTCAACCAAACAATTAAGTATGAACAGGTTCATGACTTCTGTTCAACTACTCCAAGAATTTTGACTATTATATAGATAACTTCCCTTTTACTTTATTCTACTTATCAGCTACTTTTTTAGGGTTTCGATCAACCTTTTCATCAAGCAAGTTCATCCCTCCACGACAACCCGTTCGTTGTACGTTCCCTTTGCTATTAATCCTGTTGTAACAGCACATAGAAAAACACCAGATAACCTAATAATTCCAACATCACCATGCATTTTTAGGTAAGATGATACAAAAATAAAAAGGCTAGAGTGTAAAAGATGAATACTACTGCAATATCAAAGTGGAATCATTTTTGTTCAAATGATTCCCCTCTTCTGATTTAGGTCACTTGGTACTCTTTCCATCTTTTCTCACTCGCTACAAAACAGCTAGCATATTGTCTAGGAAGAGTGCATCTATCCTGCAACTGCCTTATATTCGGACTTGGGTATAGACGTATAGTGTACGTAATACATGCATGAATATTATTCAACGCATTTTTACATTATTAGCTCATTCTTTCATATATATATATATATATATATATATATATATATATATAACCATTTGTGAGCCGTAATGACATGATATCAAAATAAGCTTTATCATTCAAATTTCTCAATCAATACCTAATTATCTTAACGTTCCATAAGACTTTTTTATTCTCCAATAAAGAATATGAAGAATGACAGTCTCATCTTTTGTCTATTTCATTGATCAAGTCAATATCAAATGTAACTGATTGTTTAAGTTGAAGGGTGGACATTCCGAAGATCAAATCAAAAAATTCTAAAAATTAATAAAGATAATTAGAGTTTCCAAACGATATTGTAAGAATATTGTTATCACTATAGCTATATGTTCCAACCATGAACTGAATAAATACTTCGGCAATTCATACTCAAAAAAGTTACACTGTCATTTTCTGAAGTAACCTAACATCTTAATAGGAGAAAGAAATTTTACAAGCCTAATGACATGTCACGCCCCAGATTTTTAACACAAATAAAAATCGATATATAATCTCATAATTATACATGCGTGAACGTTCAGCCATCAATACAAAATACATAGAAACATCTTCCCCTTAAACCAAGTACATATTGATGCCCTGAACCCAGAATTCCAATATTGACCCACTCCATAGAGTCATATATTACATAAGCTTACGAATTAAATTGTCATCACAAAATAAAACGTAAATGCTCCTTAGAGCTTACTAAATAGCAGAAGTCATAACAATGGAAAAGCCAACAAAATTTGCTTCCGACCAGTTCTGCTGCCAACAAGCTAGCTCAGTTTCAGCCACGATTCCCCTGACCTGCAAGATTAACCCCTACACCATTGAATAGTGCACCGGGTTGCCACACAACAAACTCGGTAAGCTTATGAAAGCTCGTATGAGTAACTCGTGAACATCAATCAACAACTCACACAAATCAACTTAAGGAAACAATGCAACTATGATTCCTTCTAATATTCCATATCTTTTCCACAGAAGGGGCAACTTAAGTCACCGTTGTGACAATGTTCTATTTGCTAACTTAACCATCAAGAAGCAATTCAAGTCTCATCTAGACAATAAAAGAAGAATACTCTCGGAACTCTCCTTTAAACTACATACTTATGAGTCTCTACCAACCTCAACTATTACCCCCATAAGCTATAATAGCAGACAGACTAGAGGTCTAACTGAACGTAGCCACTCGTCTGACCAAAGGCGTGATTCCCCAATTCCTTGCCTCGGTCACCATCTACGACATGTCACCATCTGTGGTCGACATATGATTTCAGACCCCGTCTGGTCTTAGAATCAAACATTAAGGTCACCATCTGCAACCTGTCACTGTCTGTGATATATGATTTTCAGACCCCGTCTGGTCTTAGAATCAAACGTTAAGGTCACCATCTGTTACCTGTCACCTTCTGTGACATATGATTTTCAGACCCCGTCTGGTCTTAAAATCAAACGTTAAGGTCACCATCTGCAACCTATCACCGTCTGTGACATATGATTTTCAAACCCCGTCTGGTCTTAGAATCAAACATTAAGGTCACCATCTGCAACCTGTCACCGTCTATGACATATGATTTTCAGACCCCGTCTGGTCTTAGAATCAAACGTTAATGTCACCATCTAAAACCTGTCACCGTCTGTGACATATGATTCTCAAACCCTATCTGGTCTTAAAATCAAACGTTAAGTAAGTCGCACCCGACCTAAAAACGTTACAAAAATCTAACTTCGGCTTTCCCCATCCCTGCTCACCATCTGTGGCTCTTGGTACAAAGACCAATACATTTAAAATAAGTCGTGTCTAACTCAAAAATGTAATATCATACTCAATACTTTTTAAACAATAGAAAACATCTTTTTCCATAATATTGTTTCCTGAAAGACCTTCAACAATAATATGAACACAATGATGCATATTATTCATCACACATCACTCACAAGAATATATATATATATATTTCACGTAAATATATATATATATATATGTAGTCATTCGCTCAGGAATGCCTACTAATACTAACTATAGTTTGCAGTTAAACAATTAACGCCAAAACAATAATGGTAACTGCGTTCGTAAATGAACGTTATGAGAGTACTCACCTCGAAATTCCCTCTGCGTCTTCAATACATAACAAAACAGCCTAACCACCAACTAACCGTCCAAGAATACTTTGTCAAGTACCTCAGAAAAGTACAGCATTGATTCAGTCAATGAAACACAAGGAACAACGTTCAAAACCCTAAATCGAACCAAAATTCCCAAAGTGATGCCAATTGAGGCGAAACCGCATCCGAAACCACCCAATGTCTCCGGAATACTTATACGATCGATATGTCAAAATCACAAGTCGATCGGACGCTCAAATCCTCACGGATCTAATCATCAAACTGTTCGAAACAGTAAAAATCACAATATATTCATACGAACTCCAAAAATTTAGTATTATATATCGAAACGCTCCTATCAACGAGTAGATGATATATAAAACCAGAAACTATCCATTACATGCCGGAAGGCCTCCAAAACTCTACCACAGTCGGCGGTGCAACCACTGCAATAACCACCACATGCCAAAACTCAAAACTAGCTTAATCCAACCGTCCAAAATGCCAAGAACATCAAATAGATCAACTTTAATACTTGGGGTTCAAGCCAACTCGGCCTAGAGCGCCGCCCATCACCTCCAAAAACCGCCGTGAACTATTCACCTTGAGTTGATTCGATTCTGACATGAATCGATCTAAACAAACACCATAGATCGATCAAGGAGACTCCTACTAATTTAACCAAGAAAACTTGAAGCCGTGACGTCGCCGGGGCAAGGATTTTTGATCGGGTCCGAATACCTCAAACTTTACCGCCTTGCAGCGCCGCCTTGAAGGAGAAGCGCCTGTAGAGGCCACCACATGGAGGAGCTGAACAAGGAGGCGAGTCGGTCTGGAAAATTTCACCAGTAGAGGTCGCCAGAGCTGCGAGTTCCGCCCGAGTAGGAAAACCGGGTCCGGGTCGGGTTAGTCGCGTGTGAGGAGAGAGAACGGAAAGTTTATGAGTTTCCAGTTTTGGAAACTTCTTAAAATAAAAATGGAAATTTCCGAAAACGGAAATCCTTATATATAGAACTTTCCAAATTTCCAAACGCTCATAACTTTCTCATACGAACTTCCATTTCCGCGTTCCATATATCCACGAACTCGTATCGACACGCTCTACAACTTTCATGAAGGAAGTTTTTAGAGAATGCTAACATAT